>QLOK01042903.1:0-14967 GCA_003313805.1 Tricholoma flavovirens
GGTCCCTGTTGCCATAAACCTGTGACAATTTGTGACAACCGCCAAGAAACCGCTTGTACCAAAATTCGGCTCCGTCGGGGAGTCTAAGCTGGCACGAGACCGGGGACCCGAGTGACAGGCTTTGCCTCAAGTTGTAAATTTACACGTCAAATATTCGCGCTTCTGGCAAGCCACGTGTCGTAAATATTGCGTAAATGCTAGATGCGGTTCCCGTCACCCAGGTAAAATTCTCTTTCTCTTTCCTCGAGCAACGGGCTGTTTCGTCACTGCGTGCTGCCTCATCGATGTCGATTTGCTGGCGGGGGTGGATGGGATCTCAAGACACCCGGGATGGGAAACAGTGATGCAGTGGCGCTTGTTGACGTTGATGCCAGTCAAGTGCCAGTGTCCGTTTGTTGGGGCTGTACCTATGAGACTCGAAATTCTAGAAATATGGTTTTCCAGGCACTGGCAGGCAACATCTTCACTTCATATTACTTTTGTCCAATGTATAGATTCGGTTCGCGACTGTAGGGCGTGGAATCAGGATTCAGGTCCCAACACATATAGCGCCCACACAGCAGCTGGCCAATATTAAACCCCCCCAGCGTCGGAGTCGTTGCTAGAGATCATCCACTATGTTTGCCGATCTTCGCGTCAGAGGCATGCGGTTCACGTACCCTGCTCCAAGGAATTTCCCGGACTGGCCATATTTTACTCGTGTCGTTGTTGTGCTTTCTATTATCTGTGTTTCAGTCCTTATAGCAATGAATGGTCTGTATATGTACCTCTCTTTCATCGATTTGAATGGCTGATTATATTGAATGTGCTAGTGGCCCTCATCGGGTATGAGACTGTATCAGTTTTCATGCCAGACTTCAATGTTTCCCAATCTTTTTGGTTCGACCGTTTTTCCCCTGGTGTATTCCAAAGGTCGAGGCGAAAGCTCTGTAATCCACACGACTTCAGCGTCGGGGATTCCTTTACCACCAATTACTCGCTTTTTGAGTGGGACCTGGTGGCAGTTAACCGGCTTACTGACAACACCTCAGCCAGTCTTGTTTACAAAGGATCAACTCTTGAAACCTGTGACTGCCTTGCTCTATACATGGATGCTCATATGCAAGCACGCAGTACAGACCTCACCGCTCTCATTACTTGTGATAATGTGGATGGCTTCGAGTTTATAGCAAAGACGTCCTTTTCATTGGGTTTGTTGACAACGAGGGGCGGAAAATACTTATCTCCACTGCTGGGCGCTATTCCGAATGCACCCGGGCTTCGCAACATAAACGCGAAGGGTAGATCAAGATCCATCTTGCTCAATCGTATGTTAGTGCTTTCTAATATTCTAATACGACCACATCACCCATTCAATTTTCCTATCAGGATACATTTTGCAGGTTCTGATTTTCAGGCCTATTGGGACGCGATGCTTTATTCCACTGGCAACCATCCTACCATTATCTCTGGTTATGGGTTCAACTCCCCATGTCCCGCTTCGCTAGGTCATAATGCTACTTGCGCCATCAATCCTCCGCACTTCTCCATCAATGCCACCACCTTTGTCTTCAGCAACAACCATTACTCTACGTTTGATTCATCCCTTCCCCCTTCCAACAGCAACATGCCACTCATCCAACCTCAGGACAATATGTACCCTTTTATCTCCAACCAAGTTCAAACACTTCTCGCAATTCTGCGGATTGATCTTGGGAATGCTAGCCCAAACAACTTCTTTCTCAATCAGTCAGCACGCGATACGACACTTTTCAGTACTTTTCCTGCCAACAAATCACTCAATCTTGATGCTTCGCCGTCTGGTCTCTATGACTCAATTGCCCATCCCGACCGCTATGGACTTCAAGGCATGTTCCCGTTAACTATGGAAGGACCGGCAAATATACAAATTTTGTACTTGTGCCAGCTTCAACGGCTGAGAGCACCTGGCCCACTTATCATCTCCGTGCTGGTCGCGACACTGAGCATGTCCATGAGTGGATGGGCATTTTTTATATTCATCGCAAGCAAGTTGGCTGAACGGCATAATGAACGAGTTCAAGTCGAAGGTATAAATTCCGAGTCAGAACCTACTGACTCCGACTCGGAGTCGGACTAAAGAAACATTCTATCTCATGGTAACTCAACGCATTCAGACGTCGTAGATTGGCAGACTTATATATGTGGAATAGCGTTAGCCTGGCTTGCAATATGAATATGAGTGAAGATAGTCGTTCACTTACTTTTACGGGCCTGTGACAATTCAAGCCGTAACCGTTTAGCCTGCTCATCTTGGGGGCTGCTACCTTGACTAAGGTCCCTTCCAACCACGATTCATGCCCTCTCTTGTGGCTTGCGCTTGTTGGAAGACGCAAGGGGGTGTCAGAAAAAAAATTAAGGATACCGGGTCGAATTTTTTGTTTTAAGCCATGAAGTGAGGAACTAACTAACCCACTGTGGGAACTAATATCCTAATAAGGCATTTTAACTTACAAATCATTGATGACTGACAGAAAAAATGTTTGCATCTTGCATTGCAGCTGCTTTCACAGTGACTTTCTGGTTTAGCTTTGGGTGAAGGAAATGTAGATAAAGTATCTCAGAGGACCTGTGTCTGTAAAATAATAATATTAGCTCCCTCTTGGCTGTGTCACATGCATAATTCTGAACAATTTCCTTGAATCCATCTATTGCAAGTTGAAAACTAGTTCAGATTCACATCTGAATAGAAAGGGACATTCATGCACCATTTTTAGACAATTTCTCTACCAAACAGAAATGCCAAGGGTGGTGTAAAAGTCAGAAATCAGGGTGGATACAAGTGGCAGGTGTGCAGGTGCTACAATCCCTTCCACAGTCACCACATTTCAAACTTCATTTTTGGTAACAGAATATGATGCTACACATTTAAAATAGATCACCTCAAGATTCTGGCTTGTATATGACTTAATATTGGCATTGTTCTACTTCTTCAGAGTATAATACCCCAGGAAACAATAATATGTTTACTTGATAATCATCTTCTGAGATCATTTATCTACAAGATATTCACCCAACAGTAAGCCAGAAAGTCATTGTAGAAGCAATAAAACAAGCAGCAATTCAGCTGATACTGCAAGATTATATTTGCTCATATTTATTCATCAAGGGCCAGCTTTATTCAGTGCAAATAATATGTTAGAATAGTACAGTATCTGCCCTGCTACAATGTCTCTGTGTTTGTGAGATTGCCAATGGCTGTAAGGGGACAACCCCTAGGTAATATACCTGTCCCCCTTCTATGCCTATATCTTTCTGCTTCATATTCATGGACTCATCATTTCATCCATTACATTATATTAGGCCTTCATGATATCCAAGACCCTCCCCACTTGAAAAAATTGTGTGGGTCTTAGACCTCCATCCCATTTTCATCTTCCCACCAGCCAAGGGCATCTGTATCAGCCATACCTGAGCTGGGGCACCACTCGTCATGTTCCTTCCCATATCTGTCATAATGGACAAGGTATTGTACACCCCTGCTGCATCAATGTGCATCCACAATTTTGTCGATGTACCACTCCTCTGTGCCATCTTCAGTGACAATTGGCCTCGGTCAGGCAGGCTCCTGGTCTGGGAAGAGGAGTGGGTCATTGGGGACATATCATTTTAGGAGGTGTGCATGGAAGCTGGGGAAGGTGTTGGGGTTGTTGGGAAGTTTGACAGTGTATTCTTATTCTGAGCATTCAGGGAAGGTGTGTGTGACCATGTAGGGGCTGTTGTGTTGTGGCATGAATTTGGTGACTCATGTTTTGCCTTTGCATTTGTAATTGCAGTGGCAATTGTCAATGGAGAGCATGACAAAGTCACTGACCTTGTAGACATCCTCTGGTGCCTGGTGTTCATTGGCATGGTATGCCTGGCAGATTTTGGCTGCAAGTAGGTTGTCCTGCACCTCTTTGGCATCTAGGTGGATGCATGTAATGATGTTGTGTGCAGTGATCTGCTCAGTGGTTGCATTCTCATTGAGGGGCACAATGGGGGGAATGATGAATGGAGATTGGCCAGTTTTGAGTTGGAAACCAGAGAAGCCAGTGGATGCATTCATGGTGTTCATGACAGCAAAGCATACACAGGGGAGTTTGGCTAGCCAGCCCTTCTGGTTGTTGTTGACATGGTACTGAATGGCTTCATTCATGGTTTTGTTTGTCTGTTCACTGCTGCCATCAGTTTCAGGGTGATAGGATGTTGACATTTTTAGTTTGATGCCAGTGAGCTTGTGGAGTGCAGTCCAGAGGTCAGTGGTGAAGCATGCATCTCTGTCAGAGATGAGGTGTAACATGAGACCATTTTCACAGTACCATTCATTGAGAGCACTACAGTGACCTGGGCAGTGGTGTATGAGGAGTGAATACCAGTGATGCATATATCAGCACCAAGAAGGTCCATCATGGTCAGGATGGTGTCCTTTCCATTCTCCTCTGTAGTGGGCTGATGAAATCCAGGGCAATGGTGTCAAAGCGGTCATCAGGTACTGGTAGTGGACACAAAGGACCAGTGGGTTTCATGGTCCAGTTTTTGTTTCTCTGGCACTCAGTGCATGATGGGATGTATGCATTTTCCAAGTCCTGGCACATGTTTGGCCAGTAATAGGAGCTGCAGAGGGATTCATAGCTTTTATCAAAGCCAAAATGGCCCAAGGTGTTGTGTGCCAGATTGTAAAGTAGTTCGCGGACTTTGAGATCTTGTGGGATCAAAAGTCAGCAGCTAGCATAGAGGAGCTTATTGGTAAGGGTCACCCCTTTGATGCTCCCCATGTCAATGTCCTTTGATGCCTGTTCCAGAGATGATGTGGCTGAGAAAACATAACTCAGAGGCAAAGAGGTTGGATTTTGCCTGGTTGCAATATATGCTGGATTTTTGGAGGGCCTCAAGAATGGTGGCACAATTTTGTTCATGTTCCTCCACAGTTTGTGACCATATAATTATGTCATCAAGGTACATATGACAAATCTTGCTGATGAGTTCCCAGAGCGCATCAGTCATTCAGTGCTGATGTGTGGCAGGCGTGTTGCATCCACCCTGTGGCATGACAGTCCATTCATAGAGTCCCCACAGCATTCTTACAGCAGTGAGGCGAATGTCGTCAGGGTGTACTCATGTCTGGAAGGAGTTGGTCATGTCCATCTTGCCAAATATTTTTCCCTTTCCACAATTGGTGAGTATATCATCTATGCGGGGTAGAGGGAAGTTGTCTTGTACAGTATTACTGTTGAGTGCCCAGTAGTCATTCACCCACCGGGGGTTGACTGTTAAGTCAGGTCTGCCGGTGATGTATTTTGGCATGCAGAATGTGGGTGAGGTGAATTCTGAGGAAGATGGTCTTATCCAGCCTGCCTTCAAGTGGTCATCTAGCAGTCATTTCCAAGGTTCTTGGTATTTCTTTGGCACTGCATATTCTTTCCCATTATTGATTTGGTGGGGTCTTTGAGCTGAATTCAGTGAAACATGTGGCTGGGGATGTCTTCAGTACTATCAGGGAGACAAAGTGGGAAATGGTCTGCAAATTTGAGTTTCATCTTTGCCTCTTTCTTCTTGAGGAGTTCTTGGAATGCTAGGCCCTCAGTGTGATCTTGCACCACAGACATGATTGGTCTGGGCAGTAAGCCGCCTGTGAGTGCTGGTGTTCCAGAGTTTTCGAGAGTGGGTGGTTTTGGAATCCGAATTCCTTTTGGTGTTGGTGGAGGTATAACTTGTTGTTTGCCTTGGGGCTGGGGTGTTTGAGGAGGAGGATTGAGAAGGTCGAAGCCAGACCATTTGTCAATGGCCCTTCGCTCATGTGGGTTGATCACAATCTGTTCAGATGAAAGAAATGGCATTCCTAGTATAATCGGGAATGATAGTCCCTTATTTACTTTCATGCTATGTACCCTCGATTTACACACACCCCAGCTGAGCTGCTCACAGAGCTTGAGGCTAATCACTGTGGAGGGGGAACCAATGTCCATTAGTGGATGGATTTGTACAGGAAATTTGGTGATGAGGGGGCCAGTGACATATAATGTAGGATAGAGGTGATATGGAAAAGGGGACTTCAGCAAGGGGAGGGATGCATGAGTCAGTCTCATTGTCTTTATTCTCCTCTTCCAGTGCAGATGTTGCTGGTGCTGTGAGGGTTGCATAGGTTTCAGCATCAGGCCAGGTGTTGTCAGCCTTCATTGGGCAGTCAGTGTTTTTATGGCCAGCATTGAGTTTGCAGCATTGTGTGCAGCCAGCATATTTGCCAAGGAGGGCTCATTCCTCAAGTGTGAGGGCCAGTAGGCGTTTCTTCTCAGTCTGTCTTGTTTTGTTGGGACTGGTAGTGGAGGCACTTCCCTTTGCTGGTGGATCAGTGAGTTGAGAGAGTAAGTCCTTCTTCTCACCACAGCGGGTGGTGCACTGATAATACTCAACCAGGAAACCCACACAAAACACCTAAAAAGAGCTTCATATGGTATAACACAGGTTAGAGGAAGGTAGTGAGGTCATACTGAATATTGAGACCTAGGTCAAGGTTGGGGGGGTTAATAGCAAGGGATATCGAAGAGAGTTCAAGGAAATATTGAGGGTGCAATGAAATATCAAGGTTGCAATAAAATATTGAGGATGTGATAAAAGTTTGATCAATTGGAGTACAAGGAACGAGTATTATGAGAAGAGAGTTGATGGAGATGTAATGAGCAAGGTAAAAGTGAGGAGAATATGGTAATATTGAGGTAGAGACAAGGGTCAGGAGGCTTGATATAGAGGTGCAATGGTTTATCAAGGAAGATTGTGATGATTTCACAAAACTTCGAACTAAGATGAAATACTTGGACTCAAGTGTATGATCACTTGAAACAGACTACTGGGATGATAATGCGAATGATATTCTTTTGAAAAGTACCTAATACAATGTTTATATGACATATGAAAGATAGTACTAAAAAGGAAATTGAACATGAGGCCTATATGAGGCAGAATGAGAACAGTAATATGGGGCTAATTAGGATGGGTAGATGATGAAATAATGTGAACACAAGACAATTGAAAGGGTATCATGCAGTACATACATGTGTTCCCTTTGAGGAGTCCAAAATACTTCAAAAATCATCTCATGTCCTTCAAAATGCAATCCTGTCTATTGTTCTTCATGTGATAAGCTTGTCATATGATGTCACAAGGTGCACAGGTGTGGTATGAATGTCCGATAATAATATGGCCACCAAAGTGCTTGAAGTACACTTGAAGTTTGATCAAACTTGTTTGAAGTCGATTGAGGTCGATTGAGGAGGGTTTAAAGACATTTGTAGGGCTTGTAAATTGATTGAAAAGTGTATCTGGACTTGTCAAACATATTGTGAAGTTGTTCAAAGAAGCTCAATGAAGATCGAGCTCAATTGAAGAGCTCGAGAATTATTGTGGGCTTGATATTGTTGTTCACAGTCGATTGAATGTTCATAATGTGATTTATACTTATCAAATGAGGTTCGGAAGGGTCATATGAGGTATGGGAAAGTCCTGCTAGTGCTCAAAGTTAGAACAAAGATGTTTGAGGGGCTCAATATTGTGTGATATTGCTTGAAAATGTGATCAAAGTAGTTCGAGGTTGATCGAGGTTGATCAGACTACTGTACAGACTTGTTATCCGCAATGCGAAAAGTACTGGTGTATGTCCCAAGTACTACCTGCAATGTGGATGTATCAGCACATGGTGGCAGAGGCATTGATTAGTTTTTGAGTGCGAGCATATTCAGCCCACATCCGGTCATAATGTTCTTTGACCTCAATAGCCCAGGGGGCAAGATCGATGGCCAGGTGAGGGCCTTGGTTGGTGTCGAGGTGGCAAGGATGGCATTCAGGTTCTCAAGCTCAATTTTCCAATCCATAAAGACTTGATTGCCTTGGGATGAAGAGAGGATGGTTTTGAGAATGTTGTGTGACCAGTTTTTCTTGAGGACCAGTTGGGCGAGCCCCAAGAGGTAGGCATCCGGAGAGAGAGCATCAATTCTGGTTTGATTGGCTTGATACCATACTATGAGTCATGGTTCAAACATGCCCTCAGTGACATAACTGACAATTTCAGTGTCAGTCTTCCTGCCATGCTTCTTGTAGCGCTTGCACATGAGGGTCCAAGATTGCATGATGAGTGGTGTGATTTTGCTGGCAGTGAGCATAGGGCATTCCTTCATCTTGGTGACCTTCACTTCAGTGAGGGGTTGTGTGGAGGGTGACATTTTGGTTTGGGTGGTAGGTGGTGTGGCCCGGTGGTTGTGATGATGGATGGTGGTGGTAGGTGTACTTTCATCAGTGGATGAGTCAGTATCAGTGGTTGGTGGTGATGGCAGCGGTGATGGGCAGATATCCCAGCACTTTTGTTGTGTGATTGGTAGTGTCTCTAATTTGGCTGGTTGGCCAGAATCCTGCAATTTTCTTCTATGCTCCAGGTGAGGAGTGGGATTGAGGTAGAAGGTTGACAAGACAGGGTTGATTTGGTAGGTGAAGAAAGTTGTCAGTGTCAAAAAAAAGTGGAAGGATGCCAGGTTTGGCAACCTACACTAGACTTAAGGTGGACTGGAAAGACAGGATCAAGTTATCTTTGTTGCATAGAAGTGGGAACCATAAGCTATAGTAAATGGGGGATGATAAACTACTGTACCTTTGTTTCACAGAAGTGGGAACAAAGGCTAGGAAAAATAAGATGTACATAATATATCTGCAAAGATGGCCTGTCAGCAAGAGGCCACATCAGGCATAGTTACTGAATCAGTAGGCACCGCATCAGTGGAGCAATATCGGAACTGATGTGCATGCATGCAAGGTGTGGAGTCATCATCATTGTCAGTGGTAAGTGTCGAGGGAGGTCACATGATCATGTGACCACAGGCAAGTGCAGGCAACCGCAGGTGGGCACAGGTAAGTATCAGAAAGGTTTGTGGCACCTCTCTTTCATGAGTTGTTGTTGAGAAATGAGTGAGTGTGGTTGTTGTGGTATAGATATGTGCAAGTGCAGGCGACCACAGGCGAGGGCATCAGTGATGTGTTATGTCAGCATTTTGATGGTGGGCGACCAGAGGTGACTGCAGGTGAGTATCAGCAAGTGTATGCAAGCCTCAGTGTTGGTAGATGTTATGAGTCTGTGTTGGGGCAGACTTACACTCAGAAAGTGGTAATGCCTTGAAATCCAAGTTGTCTGTATCCTGCATTGGCAATCAAAAATATTAGGAGCTGACCAAGCTCATAAGGGCAATACAAATGATGTTTAACATGTTTCATGCAGCAAGACTTCATCTGCAGATATCAGCATCCTGAGAGCATCCCAATGGATGTCAAACCACAAATTTTCTATTTGCTCTCGGCATAATTGGTGGTGGAGGCACTTGATTGGTAATCATCTTGACTGTCAGTGGTGTCACCGCCACATTGCTACAGAGAGAATTAAGTGGTGTAAAAAAGCTATTGGTATGGCTGGCATACCACTCGTTCAATCTGTGTACTCAATGGCTTTGCAGCTCCAAAGCATGAAACCTCATCCGAAGCTATGAAGGCCTTCAGATGATTGAGGATATGCATATCGTCTTTCTCCAAAATATCTTCATGCATGACCATTGACTTGAAGGTGTTGAGGATGCTGAAATAACAAAAACAAATGCGCATGTTACACACATATGAAGCAGAGGTATTGAGCATATTTGTATGATGTGTTGTTTGTGCTTTGCCCAATCATTGTGCTTGCTGGGTGTCATGTTGGTGGGAGGTTGTATCCTAAATCGTTCAACCAGAAGGTCAAACAACTCATCCACTGTTGTGAATGACTTGTAGGTCATGAGGAAATATTTAGTGTACAATATGTAGGTCATATCTTGGTGGTGATGTGAATCACATGATGTGGAACAACAATATAGGAATGGACTAACCAGCTGCTTCATGGGCAGTCAAACATTCTACCAGTGCTGGAAGTGTTCCCCCTTTCACAGAGTGGTTGGTATTGATCAATGTTTCTGTTGGGTTGACATTTGAATGGAGATACCATGCTCGAAGATCTGCAGCCACAGCTTCATCGTCAAAAAATAGGCTTGAGTTAGCATTGTGGGTAACACCAGCAGTGGGACTTTGTTCAATTAGAGTCTCATTTGCGTAGTCTCTAGACCCATCCCCATTTGGAAGGTTCCAATCATAAGACTGTCCAGTTTTTGACATCTCACTACTTTGGTTGCCAAAGGAGTCTGCTATAACATGCATACTGATGTGGGACATCCACCAGTCAATGGAACCTGTATACTCATGCAGCGCCATCTCAGACTGGTCATGACCAACTGAGAGGAGGTTGTCAAACATTTGCATGACAAGCCTGAGATCAGAACTTAAGGAAGATGATAAGGCATTGAGGTACTCATATAGGACCCATCCATCACCCAGCTGCACTGGCACCAAGCAGTCCCAGCCCTAGGTTTGTATGTAAAAATATGCCATGCAAGCATTTGAGGGATTTTTCCCATGAAAGTCTGGAATGATGCACTCACTGTACCTCCAAGACAAAAGACAAAATGGATCCAGAATCATACTGTGTCACTTGAGCTGACAGGACTAGTCAGGAGAGTGTGGCTGTAACCTTCCCATGGGGAGATTTCAATGAAACATGTATTGCAGGTGCAGGCATATCATGTAGGCTTCATGGAAGTATGTTCAATGGTATATGGGCTGTGGGTACAGCTGAGGTATACAGAAGATTCTGGACCACAGACATGGCCCTATGTAAGAAGTCATCCATCTATGAGCAGTAAAGGAAACTTGACCATCAGCTGAACAGTTGGTCAACTAAAAGAGTTCCAGCTACTTCTGTATCCATCAATGGTGTCAAAGGGACATAGTAAGTCATGATTGCAAAGTTTAAATTCCTTGTAAGTGGGGCTAAGCTCTCTTTTGCATAACAGAGACCACCCATGGCATCTTTGAATTGTTGGTTTTGGTTCATAAGAAACATGGTGATGTTCTGAAAGAATCTCTTGACCTGCCAATTAGAGATGCCATTTCCAGAGATAAGATAATAATCACTGAGCCTGGTAGGGTATGAATTTCAGCTGTTTAAGCAACAAAATAGGAAATATCTAATATAAATGGCTGAATATATGGTGGATGAATTTGGGATTAATTTTCACACTGTAACTTTCAAACCTCAAATGGATGAAAGTCAGACATATTTTTTTACAGCTTTTTCATAAGTGAATAAGATGAAATTTCTTCTTGTAAATGAATGAATTATAGGGATGGTTTTAATACCATAGATTTCAAACACCAAATGGATGGAAGTAAGACATATTTTATTACAACTTTTTCATAAGTGAATAGGATGAAATTTCTTCTTGTAAATGAATGAATTATAGTGGTGCTTTTAATACCATATATTTCAAATATCAAATGGATGAAAGTCAGACATCCCTTATTACAGGCCTTTCAGAAATAAACAGGATGGAAATTTTAGGAATCTGCACAGGTAACCTGTGGGTACTTTTGAGCATGCCCACACCCATGCCCACAGGGGACAGGCCAGTGTTTTTCTTTTTCTTTCTCTGGCCCACACCCATGAGCACATGCTTGTAGGGTGGTTTGATAATTGTAATTAGGTATATAATCAGATAAATACAGTTTGTTAATACTACCTACCCCTCACAAAACCCACCTGCCACAACCTGTGGGTTGCTTGCTTGTCATTTCCCCTCCCCCCATCTGGTGACATGGCGAATTATGTGGGGGGCCTAGATGTGGGTGATGGTGGTGTCCCCCCATTGTCCCCTCACCATTAATCACCTTCTCTCACCATTCACCTTCTCATCGCTGTTGTTGTTGTCCTCTCATCATCCTCACCCATGGAGCACTCTGTGAGCAGTTTCTCACAGTGGTGGGGGGTGCCAGGTGCTGAGTCATGTTCATTGTCAACAGTTTAAGTAGCTGTTACAAAAGTGATGATCACCACTGTTATATTTGTTGAGATTTGGAACTGCAAAAATTTGCACACAGCATCATTCACACAATGACCCCACATGATTGCCTTGATGATGGAAGAGAAGTTGTCCTCCATTGGGATGCTATCTGAGGCTTCCTTAGTGACCTCTGTCCCCACAATACCCATCAAGAAACCAACATGAGCCATCTTGAGTGCAGGACCATCATTGGTGCTGTCACCAGTAATGCCAACAATCTCCCCAATGGACTTGCAATTGAGCGCCTCGACCAGGATCTTCTTGTCTTCTGGAGATGAATGAGCAAGAGCCTGTAGCCATGGAACAATCTAGACCATCTCCGACTGGCTGAGCTTCTGGAAAACAGGACCTTCCATAATAATGCCGCCTGGCGTGAAGATACTGCACTGGGTCATGATGGATCAGGCAGTGAGAGCATTGTCACCTGTGCACATCTTGACCTCCACTCCAGATACTTAAAAAGTTAGTAACAAAAACATGAAAGGAGAATTTTAGAAAGCGTACCTATGGCCCAAGAGTCATCATCATCATCTCCCTCGTCCCATTGTGGTTCTCCCCTCCATACCATTGTGGTTCCTCTTGTGTTTTCCATTTGTCATTCCCTCTCATGCTTTCCATTCCTTGTTCCCAGTAGTTACAATTAGTACCTAAAACATTTGTTAGTAAAATGAAAATGATTCAAGAAAAAGAAAAAAAAAAGTGACTAGCTCTGTATTGCATCTTTCTTGCATAGGGGGAACTTGAGACCATTGCACAGAGGCAGGAAATAATTGGTAAGTACTGAAAATATGCCTGAGGTGCTGTCCCATCAGCTTTATATCAATTGGTGTCGTACTTTGGACATTTCAACAAGGTTTCATATGGGCCAGTGTAGCAGATGCATGATGATGGGCAGCAATTGTAATGCACAGGCTGGAAACCTGAAAGGGACTGGATATGTTTCTCAGTGTTCTTCAATGTGTCTATTGAAGCTTGGGGGAAGGCAAAGCGAAGTTTGTTGAATGTCTCATCTGTGAGGCCATCTTCCACTTTCAGGGTATAAGCACAAAAATGACAGACCTAACTTCGAGACTTCTTTTAAAAAACCTTCACCCAGAAGGTCCCATACCCAAACTCCTTCTTGTCCTGGCTCTGCACCCAGCATTACATATTCATCATCCTCCTTGAAACCATCTGAATACTCCTCTTCATTGCTAAATTCTTCTTCCTCCTCCTCCTCCTCATCATCATCATCATCAGGTATGAACTGCCAAACATGATTAGACCCCCATAACTTGGACAGGCCATAATCGTCATGGTTCCCAGCAGCATTGGCATGAGTTGGTGTAGTAAGTTGAGTGGTATCATGGTCAACCCCTGATGGTACCACCTCACCCATGGGGAAATCTCCATTGTCAGGATAAATTGGCAGTGGGCTACCTTGAACAGATGGGTATGGGATGTTGTCTGGCACTGGGCTACCTAGAGTGGGTGGGTATGGGACATTGTCAGCCACTGGGCTTGCCAATTCCTCAATGGGAGGAGGGCTGTTTGCAGATGCAGGCCTTGAAGCAAGGGCTCATCAAAGACAGCTGAGGCATCCGATCAGCTCTTGCTTTGCAGGTCGGTGAGAGGACTTCTGTCGAGGCTGAGAACCCTGGCCATGACTTTGTACTGATGATCGACTCTGTAAAAGAATGCTTGAGGCAAGGAGTAATGGACCTTGACCCTGCAAATGACGTGATTCTGTCCTGTGAGTTACTCTATTGTCGCAACCACATGCACAGAGATGTTTAACCATACTGGATTGATTGTCATAGGAGTGGAGAACATGGTTGACATTTATATATTGTACTGGTGTCAATGTGTTGCAAGGGGAAGAATAGATTTGCTGTGATCTGGACATTGAATTAAGGTCTGAACCATGAGGGAAAATGTCTTAGCCTTCTGGATCCTTTGACAGAGGATAGCAGCATCAGTATGTTTTGATATATGGCAGGGACAAGCATGATGGAGAGCATTGATTATGAACCATAGAAATCAATGAAGATGGGCAAACAAGACAGGGGATGAAGAGAACTCACAGAATCTGTGAGATCAAGAGATTGCATTGGTTAAGCTAGGCAAACTATACCACAACCAAAAGTGTGTATAAGTCTAATGATGATTTCGTTATCTTTTGCCAATAACACCAGAAACAAAAATCCTCACCATTGAGAAGAACAAAAAGTCAGAAGCTGAATCAGTAAAAAAAATGGGCCAGATCAAGACCATGGGCCACAAGCTGATTGCAGCAGGGGCAACAGAGCTACCCAGAACTGGTTGAAAGTTGTGTGCTCTGATCACAGCTATGGACCCACCCGGGTGATCTTGCAACTTGATCTATGGTGGTAGTAGTTGACGCACTGTTGTTGTCGGTTGCAGGAGCACCCTGCTGCACAGCACAAATGTTCCAAAAATCCTGGTTAAAGGTTCACCCAGTCCCTCCTGCTGATTGTAACTGGTTGATTGCTTAAGATTTTGTCATGAGCAGATGGAGTCAACTTACCCTGAAGCAAACCCTCCACAATGGGTATTCATGCAGCCCAGGCAATCTCGCAACTTGATCTATGGCAGTAGCAGTATAACTAGTCGTTGATCGCACAGTCAAGCCCAGCCTTGTTGACTGCATCTCGGACACAGCACTGCAAATATTCAGATCAGAATGAGTGTAAAAAAAGAAAGGAACTTACCCAAAGGGCACCATATAACTCAATATCATCTTTGAGGCCCATTCTATCCTGAAGGTTGAACCCGTTGCCAGCAGAGCCCTTCTCCGGCTGTGGTATCATTGATCCAACATTTTCTTTCATGATGTTGGCCATATGCAAGGCCACATTCTCAGCTAAAAAGGTCAACATGGTATATCACGGCAGAGACCAATTGTGCTCACCTGTAAGTTGTTTGATCTTGGCAGCAAAGACTGCTTCATTTGATTTTGCACCTATTGAAGTGAGGCAATAAGTAAAAGTCTCAACAGAAAATAAGATAC
>QLOK01042907.1:9057-20060 GCA_003313805.1 Tricholoma flavovirens
ACTAAACACATCAACATCCAGCATCATTTTGTATGCAAGAAACTTGTCTCTAATGAGATGCAACTTCAATACTGCACAACAGATGACAACTTGGCTGACATATTCACAAAGCCACTACCAAAGCCAAAACACGAGGATTTTATTAAATGGCTAGGAATGGTGTAGGAGTTGAGGGGGAGTGTTGAGCATTGATCAGTGGAGCTGAATGCAGCAACTCCAATGCTACAATATAATTAGTGCAACCAAACAAGGATGATTGGGGCTGAGTGCACTGCTGTAAATAGATACTGCCTCTTGCTTAGTTGTTTAGTTTACAGTGGGCAATGACCCAATGTAGTATATATATTCTGTACATAGTGCCTTGCAAAAATAACCAACTAAGTTCACTCATTCTTTCAAGTCCTCTACTTCTCAACACAACTACTGCTCATTTGACTTATTGATTGGTGAAAGAACAAGATCATGATTGATGGTAAAGTTTTAGTGTGGAATTACTGTGCCTGTATATATCTCCACTTGGTAGGCAGTTGGACATGATCAACACTAGTGTAGCTTTGAATCTTTTACCTGTTCTGGGCAAGCACAGATGAAGAGATGTGATGGACAATGAGGGGGTTATGTGAGTGTAGTGAGCCAAGAAACCTAGTAGATCACACAAGGCAACGAGTATGAATAACATATGATTGCTTGTGTATGTGATACAGGTTAAGGTTTGGCTACTGTACAGATTAGGAAGGAGCTAATTTTATAGGACCAGCTCTGTCTAAATATAATAGATACAAACATGATCCCCCTGGGGTTGGTTGGGATCACTACACTCTCCCCCTTTGCTTTACTCCAGGGTGAAGCTAACAAAAGGAAAGAAAGAAAATTTTGTGAGTACAAGGTAAAATAATAAAACAGGAACTGAGTAATGCCCTTGGAACCCAGTTGTTGGCACCACTTGTCCCTGCAAGTGATGCATCATATTGATGTGGAATGCAGAACTCCAAGTCCACATTGAGATATTTCTGATGTGTTGAGTTGAGTCATGCTTTTTCTGTTGTTGACTCAATCGTTCCACCACATGATTTGAATTATATATAATATGTAAATGCAAGTCAACATTCTTGCCCCCCATTTCCTATGAGGGCTGTGGCATTGTACACCAGTCCGACATGCATCTTGGTGATGCATGTCCTTGTTGGACCTGTTGTACTTCCCGTTTGGGAAGTAGTGGCTGTGTGTTCACAGCCTCACCTTGAGACTGAGGTGAGTGCTCATTAGAAATGTTCACTCTTGAACATTCCCAGGTACAGCCTTCCCAACTGGATAGTTTCAGCTGTGCATTCACAGCCTCACCTCAGTCTTGAGGTGAATGAGATAAAACTGGGAGTTTCATCTTGTTAGGAACATTTTTCTCTGGTATAGCACCATCTTGGTCCATCTTTGATGCTCTCAACTAATGGGACCATTGGCCTTCGAGTGGTGCTGGTTGGATTAAAGTAACAGCCACTGGGGCTGTGAGGGTCAGTGATATGTGCTTTTGAGCATGTTGGTAGTGGGGAATGAGGTAAGTACTTCATTTGAACTGCAGGATGTGGTGCCATGGGCACCACTCATTCACTGATGTCTTTGTTTATAGAAGTGCATGCTTCGTTGTTCAGATGATGATTGATGTCCTCAAGACAACAATTACAACATCATTCCCTGGGGAATCACAGATTGATTGATGACACAGCTGCTTGGGGGCCATTCAGGAATTCTTAATTCTGAGAAAAACATTAACATGTGATGAGAACTTACCATATATGGAAGGAGGGGGATCAAATGGGCGACCCTTTCGAATTGTTCAGCAAGGGGTGTGACCTGTGACCAGTTGGCTGTGACTGTGGACAGTCAGAAAATTTTGGCCAAAATTATAACGGCTGCTGTGTGCAACTACTGCTCATTTAACTTATTGATTGGTGAAAGAACAAGATCACGATCTTGGTAAAGTTTTAGTGTGGAACTACTGTGCCTGTATATATCTCCACTTGGTAGGTGGTTGGACATGATCGACACTAGTGTAGCTTTGAATATTTTACCTATGCTGGGCAAGCACAGACAAAGAGATGTGATGGATGATGAGGGGGTAGTAAAGGCAGGGTTATGTGAGGCGGCATAAATCCATCATTCTTTGCATTTGTGACACATTTACATACATATTTCGGCATTAGAAGTTGCACTACACCTTACTCAAGTTGCTTACACCTAGTTCTACCATCTTTTACCTTTCTAAACAAAAAAAGGAGAATATGAGCACTGTATGAGCACTTCAGCCAAATTTGGTGTGACCTGTGACACGTGTTCAATTTTGGCCACATCCAAGGGGCTGTGACCCATGACCGCCGAACAATTCAAAATGGTACAGTATGTGATTTTCCCATTCCGCCAGCCCCTTGAAATAAGAATAAAAGATAATATAGCATGTATATTCATAATTACCCTAATATCAGCCATAATATCAGCCATATATACTGATAAATTGTCGAGAAATGGGTTGATTATGTATCAGTGATGTGGGTCACATCTGTGACTGGTGTGTGACACAAAGAATCTGGAGCGTCGTAAGGATATTCTACTCCTTTCACAGGCATTTGAAGGTACACTGAGATGTTGTGACATTTGTCAGATCAATCAGTCATTATTTGTGATGGACTCATAGCAGGAGGGAGGCAAAATGCCTAAATCCAAGTCACACAGCTGAGTGTCACACGATGAAACTGAAGAAATAGGTGAATCATCACCTCAGGCAGCACCAGTTCTGGTCATGTGAAACCTACATGGCCCATTGTTTGTTATGGCAGAAATGGGCCTTACAGGTCCAGGAGGTTCCAGTCTGCTACACTAATGTCCCAGAAAGGAATGGATTGGCTATAGATCTCAACCTTTGCACAACAAAAAAAGAGGTTTCACAGCAGGTGGAGGGGTTTTGCCTCTGTGTCACATGACTCACATTTTGTGTAGAAACTGTATATTTGGCTACATACATAGCTGACAAGTACATAGCAATGTGAATACAATATATATCAAGAAAGGGCATATGCACAGCACAAGATGAGCAAGAAAAAATTACATTTACAGACCATCCTCATCAAACTCTGAACCCTTCAAGGCATGATTTTGGTCATCAAGAACGAGTGGAGGACCAGGTGGAAACCGTGAGGGTCCTGCACAAGGACCACCATAAGGTTGGGGATAGGTGTGAGGTGGTGGGTGTGAAGGGAAATGGGGAGGGGGGTAGCGAGGGTGGAAGGTGTTGCCATGCACCTCAGCGACCTCAACAACATTTTCATCACCGCCATCCCATGCAGCCTGTCCATGCCATGCTTCAGATTGATATGCTCCATAGTATGGCGGTGCATATGCTCCCTGAGGGAACATGTCACTAGCATAGCCAGGCTCATTAGCGTACCCATGCTCACCATATCCAAATTCACTGTAGCCCCCAAACCATGGATCATACCTGTGAAATTGATGGCTTGCCATGCTGGGGCCAACTAGGGGCTCCATCTGAGCACCCTCATCAAGCATCTCAACATCCGGCCCTTGACTGTGTCCCCTTGTGATGTAAGATCTTCGATATTGCTGTGGACCCCCATGAGGACCTCATCCATAATAGGGAGGTCCAGCAAAAACATCAGCAGCCTCTGGAATTGGTGCCAGCAGGGCAAGAGGTTGTCATGTGGTATGCGGGGCCACCAGAGAGATGGGCGGGGCAAGGGCTGACCATGATGAGGTGGGAGAGTAGAAGCTGGAAGAAATGTTGGATGGCAGTGGTGCAGTCATCAGTGCTGGATTGATTGTAGGGACTGCTTTGGCCATGGGAGGTTCTTGGGGTGGGGCAGACTCTGTGGCAGGGTGGGCAGACCCATGCCATTGTCACCTCTGTGACAGCAGAAGGCATGACCTTGGGTACCGAGGGTGAATGGAATGGGATGGTAACTACTGCAGCAGGCACCAATGATGATGCTGCAGGTGCAGATGGTGGACGGGAGGGGGAATGATACCAGTACTTTCAGATGTTGCATTTCTCCACAGTTTCTTTGGTGGCGGTGCACTGGTAATTAACATTGCAGTTGCAATGGCTTCCATTTGTTGCATGCATTCTTCTAACCATTGCTTGTCATCTTGCTGAATATCTTTCTTGCCAGTTTTTTCTACAGACGAGAGTGGAATAGAAACTGCCACAACAGGTGACAAATGGTGTGGGATAGCAACCGCTACAGCAGGCACTGATGATGAGGCAGCTGCAGCAGGCACTGATGATGAGACAGCTGGCTTTTGTTTTTTGCAGGCTTTATTGGCTTCACAGCTGTCTTCGCTGAGACCGGAATTGGCTTTGTAGGACGAGGAGCTAGTGGCCCCTCATTATTGTCAGCATCCTCAGCAAAATGGTACTCATCATCAAGCTCAGACAGGGAAGATGTGTCGTCATTGAGAGGGTCCAAATTGCCAATCTTGCCCAATTGTTGAGAGGTTCTTCTTGGAGGTGGTTGTGCTGGTGAGGAGGATTGGGAAGGCACATATATTATCACACACATGGCTACATACATGACAGGGAATAATGCTATATGAATAGGGAAGGTGTGGAAATGAACAGCATTGACAGGATGAGGAGAGAGGGGACTGTCTACTGAACTTGTGGATCCTCCACAGCAATAGGAGGGTGTATATATGAGTACTAGTATATACTGAGTGATAGGGAATGGGATTTGAAGAACTGGGGAGCATGGGTTGGGTGTCAAAATAGGTACATGGGAAAGGGGAGAGGTTTGCATGTCAAGAGCACATAATAGACATGAGAAACAATATGGGAGACCCCCTAGAAGCTCTGTGGCAGTCAGAATAGACAGAAAGGAGCATGAGGGGTCAGGAGGAGATATGCTTACCCTGTGAGATCCATGGCATTAGTTCCTGTCTCACCAGAGCATAGGTCTCCCATCAACAAATCAAAGAATGACTCATTAAGGAACACACACTTCATCTATCAATAAAATTCATAGAATGCAAAAGAAACCAGGGGAATCCATGCAGAATTGTACACAGAATGTGCAGGAGAGTGTTGATGGATGGTGTGAACTTGTGGGAGTGTGTGACATCCATCTGTCTGAAATGTGTCGCAAATGTGTGATCAACTTGCTTGAAACCCACTGTTTTGCACACATCTCATTCATGACCACACCAATTCCCTTGGTTTATTTTGCATGCTATGGAGTTGATATACCTCTATTCACTCCAGCTCTCCAATTAACAGTATGTTGTGTTGCTGCTGAGCTATTCTTGAAATATTGCCTTTTTTGGAAAACCTAGTTCAGTTTGCTCTCTGGTACATACCACAACCTCTGCTGCTATCTGGATAGGCTATATTGCAACTAGAGTCTCTCAGTATGCTTCCTGTACTATTATCAATAACCCTTGGCAGCTGGTATAGAGTGGTGAAGAGATTAGGTGGGTATGGAAAGCCTCTACCTTCTAGGTTGAAGTATTGACTATGAGGACTGTATCTAGGTTATTTTTGGGTGGCAATGGACTATACTAAACTATGTGGCAAGGGTCTTCCTCAGCTGATGAATTCATTTACAATTTAAAGCTGAAGCTTCGCAAACCAATTTAGGAGACACCATTGGTGGAATATTTGAAGGCAGGATTTAATCTATGCTTGTTCAAGTCTATATATCGACTACTAAGCCACACTTTGTCTCCAATTTGGTACTTGTGCATGTCTGCATGCAAGCAATCAGCATAGCACTTCATATCATCGCATGCCTTAGATAATGCTGCCTCCGTCTCAATTTGTACATTTTTCATCTGCTGTACAAAATCTTCTACCACTTGTACATTCACATTCCTTCTTGGTTCAAATCCCATATGAGGATTATACCCATAATTAGCATAAAAGGGTGATTCCTGAGCAGATGACTGGAATTTATTATTGTATGAGAATTCGGTGATTGCCAGCCACTCTGGCCAATCAGTTTGGTGATGATTGACAAACAACCTCAAATATTGCTCTAACTCCTGGTTCATTCGCTTTGTCTGCCTGTCAGTTTGGGGATGATATGCCATAGATAATTTGTTTTGAATACCCAAGGTTTTATTTAGTTCCTTCATGAATGCGGCTGCAAATTGGGGTCTGTAATCTGAAATAACTGTATTTGGTAATCCATGTAATTTCCATATGTGATCACAATATAGGTGTGCCAAGCTTAAGGAACTCGTTTCCTGGGTTGTAGGAATAATATGACTTGTTTGGTGAAGCAATCACATACAACTAAAATAGAATTGTAACCTTGTGGCTCAGGAAGTCCAGTAACGAAATATACCAAGATATCAATCCAGGGTTCTGTTGGGATCAGATTTGGCATTAATTTCCCAGTTGGCATTTCCAGATAGGATTTACAGCATTGACAAGTATCACAACCCTCCACATAACTCTGTACAAATTTAGAAATTCCTGGCCACCAATAATTCCTCATCACAACTCCAGGGTCTTCCATCTGCCTGGGTGTCCAGATATGGAAGTATTATGATGTAATTGGACAATTTCCTTTTGCAACTCAATGTCCTTTGGTACATACACCTTTCCTTGAACAATATTAACCCTTGTTCTTCACACCACTCTTCTCCTTTAATAGCCTTTTTCTTCTCTCCTTTCATCTCTTTTACAGCCTTTATTACTTCCTCATCCATATTAGGACAGTTCCGAATTTTTGATAGCATTTCTTCTTTGGAACCATCTATTAATAGATGACCTTGATGCATTGCACATATATGGAAATATTCAGGCTTCAACAAGGTAATATCCTTGTTATCATTCTCCACCCCCTTTTTATGATTGGGTCTCCATGATAATGTGTCAGCTTTTTTCATCAAGCTTCCTGGTTTGTGAATTAAGTGAAAATTGAAGCATGATAAAAATAATGCCCAATACGCTTGTTGGCAATTTAATTTTTTGGTGGACATGAAGTATTGGAGATTCCAGTGATCCATCCAAATTTCTAATTTGTGTTTTGCCCCTTCGAAACAGTGTCTCCATGTCTCCAATGCTTGGATTATTCCCAACATCTCTTTATCATGGACATCATAATTTCTTTCTACATCATTCAACCCCTTAGATAGAAATGCACATGGATGGCATTTCTCATCTTTGCATAGCATAGATAATACCATGCTGGTAGCATAATAAGACACATCAGATTCTACCCTGTGCTCTCTTCTCCCTTTTCAACTTCTTTTCCTTTTTCAACTTCCTACCAAACACATTACACTCCCTAGGGCAACAGTTCATTTTTACTTCCCCAGTTTTCCAATCAACACTAGGGTTATGTTTATGTAACCAATTGTACCCTATTATTAGATTAGTCTTTCCAAGGTCACACACCTCAAATACAGTTCTCTCCTTGTGACCCTGGTAGGACATAATCAATGTCACCTCTTCAGTAATACTTCCTCCCTTGTTCACTGTTCCGTTGATGTTATACATAATTACAGGATGCTCAAGTTTATGTGTGCAAATTCCATCATTCTGAATCAATGCACAATTTATAAATAAACCAGTAGCACCACTGTCTAGCAATGCCTCAACATCTACCATAGCACGTGTATCAACTGTCTTCAACCCTACTGTCAATGTTACCTCATGTTCAATGTGTGCTGAGCGGATAAAGGTTTTCGGAGTTTTCCAAAAGTGGTTATTTTTAGATTGATGATGTGCTTCACCTTTACTCTTGGTTCAGTTACATAGTTTTGAAATGAAATTGAGGGCATAATAGGTTACTAGCATAGGATCAGTTGGGTGGGGACATGAATCATTGGTTTCCTCCACTGTTAATACATCATATTGATTATGAGTCTCAAATGGGGAAACCTTCACTGGGACTGCTTGGGAAACTTCTGCTCTTCTGTTGTCACCTCTCAAATCTGCCTCTTTTCTCTGCAAAACCTAGCTGTATGACCCAATTTTCCACAATTGAAACATTTGATTGGGGGACATCTCTCTGCACGATCTACATCCATAGCATCTGATGCATGCTGACTAATATTTGACTGATTGGGAAGTGTCACTGCCATGGCCAATGGCTGTGCCTTCATCTTGTGTACGATCAATGCCTTTCCTTTTTCAGAACTTCCTCCTGATGATTTTCCAAATTTAGAACCTGTGTGTGTAGTATGTGGGTGTAGCAACTTCAACTCAGCTTGTTCTTGGTGATATTGCCAATTCAGCTTGAAAGCCCATTTGTACCACTGCTCCAATGTTATAGGCATAACTGGTACCAAGGATTTACATACAACAGGCCCATCTAGGAAATTGATGGAGAAACATATTGGTCCCTATCCTATTTCAAAAATTATCTCATGTAATGCAGTAGAGCTAAAATTGCTGTTGTCATTCAAAATTGAGGCACCAATTAATGTCTCTCACTTACAACCCTACAAACCACCTTTCATACTGGGACAACAAATTACTCCACAACCATCTATTGAAGTTGAAGGTGAACCTGAATTTATAGTTGAAGAAATTCTTGATTCATGGCTGCATTGTAACAAACTTGAATTCTTGGTAAAATGGGAAGGCTATACAGATGAAAATAACTCCTGGGAACCCAAGGATAATTGTAGAAATGCACAAGATGCTATATGTGATTTTTACAATAAATATCCTAATGCACTGCAAAGGATAGCATGAGTGGAGTACAAAAATTTGAAATTCCAACCATATCACAATTTCATGGCACCAAATTATCACATGATCTCTTGCCTGGAAGTCAAAAAATAAAAAGGGGGTAATGTTAGGAAACATATACAGTTATCTACTATAATTATTCTTTTTTTTTTCGCAGTAGTATTACACCACACAACATCAAAATTATCAATGAATGCAACCATGAGACAGATAATTCTCATGTGCCCTATATTTAGAATATGTACACAACTGTACCCTTGCATCGTAAAACAGTATTCAAATATTGTACAACAATTGTAACTTAGTATATAAACCAATAAATACCAAGAGACACATCAGTTGTGTTCTCTTAGGATTCCCACCATCACATTGTGTGCGGAAACACCTTCGTCAATCAATCATTCTATTATTATCACATCTCATCAAATTTTGATCCCCCTTTCTATATTCATCACAGCTTCTTGTAAAGCCAGCACGAAGATCCTAGTGTGGATTTGGTGTTGCCCTGACAGCAAGAGAGTTTTGGGAAAAATTGGGAGAGGCTGAGACATCCAAATGACAAGGGAATGAGAGGTTGAGAAAGACACTGACTTCCAAAGTATTCAATATTTGAACTGGAGAATACAAACAAAATAACTCAGCTTTTATGCTAAGTACATACTCAGGGATCAGTGATGTTTTGAGAAGCCAAAGGGGTGCCAAAGTAGGTATTACAAAGAGCTGTGTAAGTAACTAGACTACCATCTGTATCTATGAGTAATTTCAATAAGTAATTCAAATAAGTGAAACATATCAAATTGGGATTTTTGGGTATTTTCAGGTTTGGATTGAGGGTGCTGAGGCAAGTGGAATGGCAGAATGTAACACTGAATCCATTGCAGTGACCACCACCATCAATGACAATGCCCTCTCCCTCACACCTCTACCACCACCACAACTCCATCACCACCTGCCATTATCACTCCCATGCCCACTCCCACACCTGCAAGAGCTGCAGGTGGCCATAAACAATCCATTTTGGATGGAGCATGAGCCCAAACAATGGAAACCCACCATTTGGGCTCTAGGGTACATTTTTTTGTTTGTTTCTTCTTTTTATATGCAAACTGTACTTTTCATTTTTAGGATCTGTAATGACAGGTGCTTAGTTGCACAACCCATGCCCCCGCCCATCCAAATGGGATGTGAGGGGTCTTGATTAGGCTTAGGGGTGCAAGAAGACCCATGGAGGGGGACACCCATCAGGTAAGCACTAGTCAACCCCCCTCTCCAAGTCAGTGCCACATCATTGATTGTACATGACACCTGCCCCCAATGCAAAACATTGACAATGACTCAGCAGCCGCTTCCAGCCCTATGAGCAACTGCTCATAGGGTGGATTGCAGGTGCTACCAGCCAACAACAACCCAACAATGACCTAATGATCATGTCACCTGTCCCAGCCTCACAAGCAACTGCTTGTGGGGTGGATAGCAGGTGGGATAATGAACACCCCTCTACAGCTGGGGGAACAACAGGGACACCCCTAGCAACAACAGCAACAGATTACACACCAGAAACCCCCAGCCTCATGAGCAATGGCTCATGGGGTGGATTGTGGGTGCTGATGAGAACAACAGGGATTTAGGGGACAACAATGGGGAAAATGGTGATGGAGACAAGATGACAACAATGACTGGGATGACAATGGTGGTGACAGTGAAATTGAGCCTAACCAGCACAATGAGACAGGGAGGACAAGACAATGGCAGTGAGTAGACAATGGGACAATGGGGGCAATGGGGTGATAGGATGATGGGGCTGATGGGAAAACAGGGAAAATGGAATGATGGGGGCAGTGTGACAATGAGGCTGCCATCCCAGAGCACTTCCAATGTAGTTGTAGCCATCTAGTTTACTGTATTAGTTTTATCTCAAGTTGTAAATAGTACAAAAGAATCTACTATACAATCCCAACTTTCTGAAAGAGGTAACTTATGCTAATAATTTTGTTCAAGTCCTTTGAGGGGGAGTTTGGATTTGCCAAGCACCGCCAGAGGTAGGTAAAATGCATTTATACTTCATTTCAGGATGTTTGCATTTCAGAGCATTCACAGTAGCCATTTTTCACATCATTTTTCAGTCCATTTTGATCATTCTTCTGCCAAACATGTGAAAATGAGCCAAAAATGAAGTCAAAAATGGCTACTGTGAACAACATCAGGAAAATCCAAAATTTACTTAGCCATTCTTAACACTGCTTAACACTGCTTAATGACGCTTCTAAGCACTGCTAAGCAGGAAGTCGCTAAGCAT
>QLOK01042911.1:0-11788 GCA_003313805.1 Tricholoma flavovirens
GTGTCCTGTTTAGACAGCAGGGAAGCATGATTGCCACTGTGAGAAACAAGGAAAAACTTTATATTTCAGTAATGACTATCATGCTGATGAGTGACATTTCTCAAACACGTCTTCACACATCAAATGTGAGTAACATAGCAAGCCATCATGCATGGTCTAGCATGGCGTTTGTTATAGAAGAGGTCACAGCAGTAGTGTGGGCAATGTGATGTTTGCAGCGATAATATTAATAATAATGATTGCCATATTGAAATTATTTTCCCACCACCAAAAAAAATTGATCTATGTACAACTCGTTCTAGCCAGCTGAAGCCCACCAAAAAGCCATGGCTTAGCGGCTTGGCTTTGGCTTTTCAGAACCTCAGGCCAGGCCAAAGCCGTCATGAAGCCGTCTTCATGGCTCGGCTTGGCCTGGCTTATTTGGGCCTGGCTTGGCCCGGCTCACGACCTCAGGCCAGGCCAAGCACACCACTAGTCAGGCAATGTGGGTGGAGACTATTGTGGACAAAGAAGACCAAAGTGCACAGTTCAAGGAGGATCAGGACATAAACCGCTTTCTTGAGCTCCCAACCAAGGAAGAGACCAGGGAGTGCTATCGTCAGTTTCATGAAGCAACTTCAAATGCTACCTTGGAGTTGTCTACATGCAGCATCTGTGCACAGGAAATCAGCATGTGACAAGAACAACCCAGCATCATCAATTTAAAGGACCTACCAAATTCACATTCCCTCATTCCTATATCCCCACATCCACAACATGACCTTTATGATGGGCTGCTTCTCAAACCAGGAGGTGTCATGGTAGTGAATGATGTGGTGCATGTTCACATCTGCTGTACCTGCCTTCATGACCTGAAAAGCAGCAAGAATAAACTACCATGACTCTCATCAGCATATAACCTGTGGATTGGTCACATTCCATGGCAACTTGACATCCTCACCTTTGCCAAACAACTGCTCATCACACATGTTTACCCATGGGTTTATACATTCAAGTTATTTCCCAAGAAGGTCAGAGGTCAGCATGGCCAAGCAAATCTCCAGTGAGGGATGCAGGGAAATGTCAGCTCCTATGAGCTTAACATGGATAGTGTTGCATCTATGTTGGAAGGCAATCTCATGCCCTGCCCTCCAGAAATCCTAGAATCAATTATCACAATTACTTTTATTGAGGTCGGGAACTTACCCAAGAGAAGCCTTTGGAATACCTTCTGTGTATAAAGATGTGCAATTGCTGACGCATTGCAATGGCTTAAAGAAAACAACCAGAAATACTACAGGAAAATTGAGCTCGATCCACAAAGACTCAGAGCGTTGCCTGAGGAGGACATACCTCGGGAGATCATTGACATTGTGCATCAATCCGACGATGTGGGGGTTATCAATCAAGAAAGCGATGGATATGTACCAAGCCAAGAAACAGAACTAGGTACATTCATTGTAACATAAGCACACAATTTGTTGACACATGATAGGTCACACTCACAGCACTCAACAAGGCACACATGTGGCACAGGTGACTGGCACAGCATCAGATGGTAGGAAAAGTTATTGGCAGCTGGGATTTCGCTGGGATATTAATTCACATCTCCTCTAGCTGATCTGGATGCCCCTGATGTAATTCTGTGGAATGTATCTGGAACAACAGATACGGACTTGTCCAAGATCACGGCAAATGAACTCATGACATGGGGCCTTGAGAACCTCTGGAAGGATGGAATGGAAAGTCCATATGCTGTCTGTCATCAGCGAAAACCCATCAATGACTTTGGTTGACCATTGGTGAAGGACAAGTCTCTGAAAGAAACAGTCAATTTTGATTGCCCCAACTACTTTGAGCGCACATTCCCTTGTCTTTCCCTTTTGGGGTAGGTGGGATTGAAGCTGATCAGCCAGATGAGATATCTTTTGGGGAGCACATTAAATGGACTTTACGATATCATGATCAACGATTTCGGAAACATGAAACTTTTCCATTTGTCGCATTCAGAATCCAACAATGATGCAAAGCCCTCAGATCTGCCCAGATTCAAATGAAGAGGAAGAACTTTGAAGCTGATGCCAATCTTCTCTCTACCATTACCACTGCGAAGTTAGAACAAGCTCAAATTGAGGAAGAGAAGAAGTTACTAATATCTGACCCAGCTGTTTGCCTACTCCGTAAACATGTTCATGCTACAGGAGGACATGTTATGGGTTCAGATCAGTCTCATTACCAGCTTCACTCCCAAATGTGGTCCACGTGTATCTACATAAGCCCTCCCTCCCTCTGGATTACCATCAATCACTGTGATCTACATGATCCTATAGCTCAGATTTTTGTGGGCAAGAAGATTGATATGGACAAATTGTCAGCCTTTGTTGGGCCTGACAAAGACAAGTGAGCCAAAAACATTGCTGATGATCCTTATGCCACTGCCAAATTCTTACACTTCTTGATCAAAACTGTCCTTGAGACCCTATTCAGAATTGAAGTAACCCCTTACCAAATACACTCTGGAAAGGGAATTTATGGTTGTGTTGCTGCTTATTTTGGTGCAGTTGAATCTCATGGCCATGGGTCTCTCCATCTCCATTTGATTGTCTGGCTCAAAACATGCCAACAGTGGATGAGATTCTGGAGCTCCTAAAAAGTGAAGAGTTTCGTGAGCATGTCAAAACATTTATCTGTGCCAGGGTTTGTGCATGTGCTGAAGGGCTTGAAACTGATGAGGCTGTCAAGAACATGCCAAACAAGGCTGATATTGCCTACTCCTGACCACCACACCCTGACAGTGAAGACTACAAGAATTAGATCAAGCTCTATGAGGTACGACTCACTCATGCAAAGCAAGTGCATACATGCAAGCTTTGATGCTGCATTGTCTACAACAGTAAAGGACAACCAAAATGCAAACGACACGCACCTTTCGAATATGCTGAAGAAGAATACATTGACGAGGCTGGTAACTTGGCTCCAAAGTGGTTGTACCCATATCTCAACAACTGCTACCTTGATACATTGTTGGTGCAACAACAATGTCAAGATCATCTCGAATGGCCATGAAACATGTAACATTGGTGAATATGTCTTTTCATATACCAGGAAAAAACAGGACAAGAATCACAATGTCTCTGTGCTGATGGCAAAAGGTTATGCCTTTCATGGACAGCGTCACGAGACCACAGACAGCTTACAAGATGAGCAATGGCTATTGATATTCTGACTTGTACACCCCATAAATTGTGAACAAGAGCTGGCTGCTCCCATGGTGATGTCGTATCTGATGGGATGGGGGGATATCTACTGCTCGCATCACTACACAGCAATATTCTGGTCATCATTCACTGGCACAATCCTCAGAGAATTCCCAGATCTCTCACCAACAAAAAAGCAGCAAGTTTTCATTACTTTCATGAAGATGATTGAGGTTCTAACATGATATCCTCAGCCACAAGCAAGATAAGAGTACTCCTGAAGCAGATGTAGAACCTCAACCTACAGAAGTCACATCAGAAGAAAGTATGAATGAGGTAAGCTTTGTGTCAAGTGTTACCATTTGTATGGGTAACTGAGCAATAGCCTAGCATGGTGAAGATCTAGTCACACTTCAAAGTGATTCAGCAGGGAGACTGGCCAAAAAATGCCAGGTTGTTGACTACTCTCTCCACAGTGACAAATTAGCCAATTACACCATGTTATGCTTCTTTGTTGACACATATGAGGTTGACTATTCTGCTCTGAAGACTACCAAAACAAATAACCCACTCCCCCATGCTGTTGACGAGGTTGACTATGACTCAGGACATCCTCAGCAAGGTCAAAGAAAGAATCCACATGTTTGCTACCTTGAAAAACACCCACTCTGCAAATCTAAGCAGCGAGTTGTGAGAAGTTCCAGCCACACCAATCTTCCAAATTTTATTGGTCCATATTTTCCTCGTTGCAATGATCCTGAAGTTTATCAGTTTTACTGTGCATGTATGCTCGTCCTTCTCAAGCCCTTGTGATGTCTCAAAATGGATTTGAAGAAACCAGATCAGACTTGGGAGGACAGCTTTAAAGAATTCACTGCCACTGCACCAACAACCATACATCACATACTCTTGGGAATTCAATATTTCCATGAATGTAAATCAGTCATAAAATGCAACCAAGCCAATCAAGACTTCACAATTTATGCCTTTGTTTACTGAAGAAGGACTACAAGAGGTCATCGTTTCTATGACACCATGGGCAGAAAGAAACCATGGCTCTCACACTGTCCACATTGCTGTTCAAGCTCAAATCTTTCATGAGGACCTGGGCTCCTCCTGGGACTTGGAGCTCTCTAGGAATCCTGTCAGCAATGCCACTGGAAGCAGTCTGCAGAAGCTTTTGATGTGGAAAGCACAGATGGATGCAAATGTGAACCAACAAAACTCAGGAACTGGTATTCCCTCTCACACAGAGCAAAATGATCAAGCATCCACAACAGTAACCGGATATGAAGGCAACATTGATGTGGATGAAGGAAATATCTTCCCTTATAATCCCAATGCCCCCGAAGTGTTGCACACCTGAACGGGGACTCTGAAACAGCTGAAAATGTGTTACCGCCAGTTGATCCCTTGCAATTGAAGACAGACCAGCATCGGGCATATGGCATTGTGATCTGGCATCTCAATCAAACACTGTCAGGTGCTAGCCCACCTCCGCTTCAGATGATACTTTACAGAGAAGGTGGTACTGGGAAATCCAAGGTTATTCAGACCATCATGCAGGCATTTACTTAGTGTGGTGTGAGCAGCATGCTTCTCAAATCAGCATACACTGGGGTTGCAGCTTCACTCATTGATGGAAAAACCACACACACCATCAGAATGATATCTCAAAATGGATGTCCATTGAGCAGCCAGACAAAAGCAAAACTGCAGGCCTTCTGGAAGTATATCATTATACCTTACCATTGATGAATATTCAATGATCTCAAAATTGTTCCTGGCAAAGCTTTCGAGAAACATCGGGATCAGAAAAACGAAAGGGTCTGTTGAGAACCCAGAGTCCAGTCATGCCAGTGATTCTCTAGGATTTTGTGGCATCAACATAATCCTCTGTGGAGACCTTCATCAATTTCCACCTGTTGCAGGTGCAAAATGAGACTCACTATATTTTTCCCCACTGTCTATGTATTCCATTGATTTGATGACCGGCTGGATGATATATGAGGAGTTCAAAACAGTTGTGGTGTTGCGTGAACAAGTCTGAGTGACAGATATTGGTTGGTGGGATTTCCTTCGATGGCTTCAAAAAGGAGAAGTGCAACAAGATGATGTAACGATGCTCCAAAAGCTTCTTGTTGTAAGCCCTGAATGCCCACTGACAGACTTCAACAGTGCATGGAGCAACTTGTGCCTGGTGACACCACACCATGTGGTCTGGACAGAATGGAACAAATTGGCTGTTGAGAAACATTGCAGACAGTTAAAACAGCAATTGTTCATTTGCACAGTGGAGGACACCATATGTGACCAAGAATTGACCATTGCTGAGCAATATGCAGTTGTTTTGAGGGGCCAGGGACAAAAGAAACAACAGTGATGTCAGAACAAACTACTAGAGACCATTCAGCTGGCAATCAGCATGAAGGTAATGGTCACTCAGAATGTCGAAACAGACCTTGACATCACTAATGGTGCATGTGGCACCATCGTCGACATTGTCCATGATAAGGATGAACCTACTCTACCTGATGAAAACATTGTGAACCTAGTGCACCTTCCAGCCTACACCTTGGTCCAGCTCAACAGAACATGCATCACACAACTTGAAGGTCTTCCTCCATGTGTAATTTCCATTGCACCAGCATCAAAATCATTTACCATCACCATGATGGTAAACAGAAAGCCACAAAATTGCACTGTCAAACATTGTCAGTTTCCTATGACTGTGGCATATGCCTTCACAGACTACCAATCACAAGGGCAGACTATACCTTTCATTCTGGTCAACATTGCCTTGCCCCCAATGGGAGGTCTGAGCCTCTTCAACCTATATGTTGCACTATCACAAAGCTCTGGTTGTTTGACCATTTGACTATTATGAGACTTCAACAATGAGACATTCAAAGCTGCACATGATCCCAAACTGCTATCAGAGGATGACCGATTGGATTACCTGGATGGGATCACAAAGAAATGGTGGGAAAAAATTAGTTCAGAACTATAGAATCAGGAAATAGAAAATAAATAAAACTTAAGCATAATTATCAAACCAGCGGAAGTGTTTTAAGAGTTTCAAGCTGTCGAATTGTTGAAATGTCACAGTCTGACTAACACCATCATGTCATGCAAGACAAAAACTGACTTCAATTATGGGGGTCCAGAGAAACCTTGACAAGCAAGGTGACAGCTTAAGAATCACCGCCATGCCCAGGGGGAGCTCACCTGAAAAAGCTGTGATATCAACCCCCCCCCCTTGGGTGAACCATGAGAGAGTTACCATACATCTGGGGTCTCTGTCCCAAAACAGGCTATCACATTATATAATTATAAATCGATCAACTACAATACTAGTACTAGTAACTATTGCTCATCTGTTTCATGCATGTACTACAACAGGCCTATGATCTGAGGAATTTCCTTTGGGGCTGTGTACTTACAATAGAATTGCCTCTGTCTCTCTTTCTCATCTCTTCAATGCCATCTGTGTCTGGAATATTGTATTCTTCCCTATAGTCCTGTGTTGCTTTGTAACTTATACCCATATCATTCTCTTCTCTTGAGGTTATGAAGCTTTCAACAATGAGCTGGGAAGGTATTTCAGGCAGAATATCAATATGTAGATATACATAGGTCAATCAAATTGAGATGATTATGTCAGATCATTTTTGCCTGGAAATATCTTTTCCAATTCGGTTTCCTGATGTGCAGGTGTTATACTACTACTGCCTACCCACACAATCATTCCCTGACTCTTAAGTAAGAGGGTAGATTGACTATGCATCTACCATATAGCAACGATAATTTGATATACCCAACTGGATAGTTTCTGTACATTTGGTCCTTTACTAATGATAACTTGAATAAACACTATTTGCTAGTGAATCGTGATACTTTCTCCAACGTGCAAGCAAGGTTTCTGCTAACGCAGTCAGCCATTCCCAAGTATTATTGTACCGCCATAAGCCTATCACGACGCGTTAAATGGATGCTGTCACTGAATGCAGCACGCGGCTATGTTTAGCCTGGAATTCCCGAGCGGAGGTCGGCGATATCTAAAGCGTTATCGCCCTGTTATCGTATCCGAGTCGCCTATTATACGTATGTAGGTGCTGGTTTTCACCGAGTACGAACCTGCAGGTCAGATTCATCTTTCCACGGTCGGAAGTTCCGGCTGCTTATGAGCGCGACTTTCGCCAGTTTCGATATCGACTCGGATATCATTATGGTCAACAACCACGGCGCAACGACCTAGCCTCTCACTGTGGCTGTTTCGGCCCCGTCATCAACATCAAGTTCATTTTACCTGGAGTCTCAACGAGCGGATCTGCCAGCGGATGGTGATGAATACTCGGAATGATGACATCGATGACATGTGCAAGATGCACGCAGTGTTCTGTCATCGGGAGCCGAACAACCCTGGATAAAGACATTTTACTTGTTTGATAAGCGTTAAATGACTCGTTTAACTGTGTCCATTGGTAAGTATTTCTACCACCATTGGGCCCTTTGTTCATAGCGCCCGTCAACATGCGCACCTCCGACTCCTTGAGCATAGGTGGCCGTATCTTCTTTACCCTGGGTGGGTTGTGGTCTTTGGCGCTGTCATGCATCATGACTTGGAGCCGGTAAATCCCCTTCCTGAGTCTCCTTGTGGTCGTTGATACCGATACACACAGTCTCAGCCTGAGAAAGGACGGCGATTTCATGTGGACAATATATGTACATATGCTTCTGGTCAGATGCTTACCGACGATGCATAAGTCAAGTTCACCCTATCCTGCGGGCAGAGATCGCACAGGTATGCTTGATTCAATTGATCTATATGATGCTTGACTCTCACTTGGTGAATCTCAGAAAAGCATCCGCGTGTACCTCAAGAGCTGGCAGAGATCATTATTGGTTATCTTGAGGGCGATTCTCGCACTCTTCGTGACTGTTCCCTAGTTTGCAAGTCATGGGTTCACCCTAGCCGCACCCATCTATTCAAGAGCGTCGTGCTCAATTTCTCCCATCCTCTTCGACCGGGATTAGGCCGGTATCACGATGCCTTCAGGTCCACCGCACGTAAATCTGTGACCCTCCTAAAGTGTCTTGACAACTCTCCACATCTGGCGTGGTATATTTTATCCCTGGAGATCAGGAATTGCTGGGGTGTAAACTCTACAAACAAGGGCTTGAAGGAAACCCTTCGCATACTCGCATGCCTCCTTCCCAAGTTACGACACCTCACGAAATTTGTTTTACGAAACTCCCATTGGGAGTCACTCTCAGATAAAGAACTCAGACGTTCTATAAACACTCTCCTTGCTCTTCCTACGTTGAAAGATATCAACTTTGACGCACTGACCGTCGTTACGTACAGCGACCTTACCGATCTTCTGAGTTACTCGCCCCATCTCAGAACTCTTGTCCTGAACGATGTTACCTGCATAACAGCCCAACCTATCGATGATGGATCTAAGCGTCAGTGGGATAGAACTGCTGCCGCGCAGTCCATCGAGTTACAGGAACTGCAGATCGACAGTCCTGGTCTATCGCCCCATCTTGACTGGCTCTGCTCTTCGCAGTCACCCTTCAATGTTAGGCACATACAGTCGTTACACGTATCTGCCCACAGTTTGTCTCGGAAAACTTTTTCCCACCTACTGCAAAACAATTGTAGGACATTACAACACCTAGAGTTAGGGGCTACTCTTACCAATGATCGTGAGTGCTAATTACCCTTATTTTCTGTGAGTTAATGTAAGACACCCAGTTGGACTCCATATGAACCTAGGCACGATGGCCAACATCCAAACCATTGCCCTTCGTCTGGTTACCATCGATGCGTCATCAGCAGCTGCATTTTTTGGTCCTCTCGACGCGTCCCGAACGTATGCCTTGGAAGAGGTGGCTATCGAGTTGCTTTCACCTGCTCTGATTTGGAGGGATTGGTCTGAGTTGGATGTGTCGCTTGCGCAACCAGAGCTTGCACGGCTGCGACGAGTTGAGATTCGCGTCTCTGCGGGCATATGGGGGTGGACCAATCCGAACTTTGAGAAGTTCAAGGCACAATTTCCAGCTATGAACAAGAGAGGTGTCTTGCGGATTCGAACTGAGTAAATGTAGCACTTGACACTGTAATTTGCCCAGTATGTATGTACATGTATGTACCAAGTGTACACTAGGGTCAGTTATAACCTTTCGATTATCTCCATAACGATTTAACTGCTTGGGACACGATGTTGACAGGATTTTCCAAAGCTTTTCTCAGGGAATAACTGTCTGGAAAACCTGTCTAGCTGCCATTTGTCTGGATGGAACATGCGATGGACTTTTTCAACAAATTTCTTGAACTCGATCGTATAATCCAACTTCACGAAGGGAAAGACGCCTCCACGTTGCCCCAGGCTCAGGCTATACCCTCCACCAGAGCACTGCAGGGTTCTTACACGAGCCTCGGAGCTGTGCTTCAGGGAATTTGATGTGTTCGAATTCGTCGCTGAGAGCTTTGAACCGAGCCAGAACCAGGTCCTTCGTCCACTTCTCGCCCGACTCCCACCTGCAGGCATCCCTTTGCCAACATCGTGTCCGTTCTAAGATCGTCCCATGTTGCGAGGTTTTCCGACGGGGTCGTCAGGCTCTTTTGCACGTTCCCTTTCTAATCGCTCCTGTGTTTCCTGCTCACGAGCCTTCCGTTCAGCTTCTTCTCTCTCTTCCTTCATTTTCGCTTCCATCATCCATCGCTTCGCTTCCGCCCAGAATGCTTGCATTTTGCGCTGTGATTCCTTGACTTCCGCTTGCCTTCGCCTTGCCTCCGTCTTTTCCATCTGTTCTTTCACCAACTTTTCCTGCATTCTCTTCGCTTCTTCCCAGTGGTCGGTCAGCTTTGAGCTCGAGAACTTTACATCGAGAGTCTGTCGTGAAAACCTTGCGTTTCCATTCGGCACATTCTGCACATAAAGACACCCTCTCAGCTTCAGAACGCTTCAGTAAATCCCCAACCTCCTCCTTTGTCTGTCTGACGCTCTCGAGTTCACACCAACATCCTTCTTTTTCCTTTGATCCTAGGCTATCCAGTACGGCAAGCTTGGTGCGCCGACTGTTGATTTCCGCCTCGTCTACAGACGACGAATAATTGCTTCGGATCTTTCTGTATGCCGCTTTCGAAGATGTCTCTTTCAGAGCTTCTGTCTAAATGTATTTCCTCTTATCAATCAAAACATATACGAAGTCAACGAGAGCTTATGTCACTATCTATTCTGTTGGTTTTGGCAGGCGCTGCTATATTGGGCGTGTGCGCTACAACCTTTGATTCGTGATGACGAACTGTCAACACCCTGGATTTTGTTCCATTGAGACTTCGAAGCTTTACAAGTCCGCCAAAACTGTAGGGCATGGAGTTGTAAACTAATCAGTTAGTACCTTCCTCTGAGTCCGGCCCCTGGGAGGATACAAAAGCCAACACCGGCGTTGTCCTTTCGTCGACCGAAAGGTTCGTGTACTATTGGAAAGTTTTGCGAGAAGCGCAAGTGATCATACAACAGGGCCAAACTGCCGGGATTAGCTCAGGTGCCACATGGAAGATAAGTCTCAAATCTCACTTTTCCAAACAAAGCTCGCATATCACTTTCTTGGATTTCGAGACTCCAAAAAGTTGAAAATGACTGACCCTGACGCACACATAAAGATAAGGATTACAAGGATTTAATTTTGAGTCGAGGACGAATTGTTGTCGAATTGCTTGTTCGGCAGCTTGAGCATCGACTTCTGTCCAAAATTGAATGATCCCGCCGAGTTCTTTGTCGACGCATACGTTGGCGGGGGGAAGGCCGGATGGAATCATACAGTCCCGGGTCAGTGAACCTTGGATGAAGCTTGACGAGCCTTGGATATAGAATGAGGCAAGAGGTTTACATTCTTTCGTGACGGCCAAGAGGCAGAGGAGAAAAGCATGCTGGGCCTCGATATTGGGCAGAGGTGCAAAGTTACTAATGCTTTCTCGGCTAATTTGAGGACGGCAGGCATTTAGTGTGGACAGGGCCCATCAAGTAAGACCTCGAAAAGCGGGCCACGATCCTGGAGAAATTGACTTGCGCAATCCGAGCCTCTCGCCGTACACGTCAACCGGTGTCGGCATAAGGCTAAGGCTTGTAGATCATTACATGCATGATATCAAAATCTTGGAAATTTTCTCTGGCGGTGACTTCCTTGATGTGAAATAAAAGGTTGCTGACGAACGATGAAGGCTGTGTGATACAGGTTGACATTTGATGTGCATCCGAGGGGTTGTTCATCCTCTGACGGAGGAATGGACTATCCAACAAGGTAGTGCTGGGGAAGCATTCGACCCAACGATTCGATAGCTCCAGATGTATACTGAGCCACTGGATTGTGGTCAAAAGAGTTCATATACCGGCTCAGGAGTTTTCCCGGAGTCTCGACAAGACAACCCATTGTCAATTGATATGCCAATGTTGGACATCCTGGCTTCGTCTTCCACGATTCTACCAATTGAGCTGCCCCGGTCCTCAAAAAAAGACACGTGATATTATTGGTGGCTAAGATAGACCTCACTCATACTCGACAACATCATGTGATCAAAATGTTACATTTCATGACAAAAT
>QLOK01042912.1:0-43164 GCA_003313805.1 Tricholoma flavovirens
TAAAGGGTCCAGTAACTTGCTCACTGTTGCTAATCTGAGGAGCTTGAGGTTCGGAAAAGTAGGGTAAGCAGAACTCATAACAGAAGGGAAAGGAGATGGCAATGAAGTAGGAGAAGAAAGGCACTCAAAAGAAGAAAAAGTCGAAGAAGCATGTAGCAAGGTAGGGGAATTAGGAGACAATGAAGAGGTCTGAAGACTACTACTATTCCGGCCTGGTCGAGATCGAGGACCCAACAGCGGGTAGAACTTGAAAGGAGAGTTGTATGTCGTAAAATTATGTTGTTGAGTTGAAACTGTCGGAATGGCCACCGAGAGATCCTGGTTTGCGTCGTGTCTTGGGTGGGCTGGAGGTGTTGCCCGACGAACCTAACAAATAGAGCACATTGTCAGCACGATGCTAAAATAAATTGTAGACAGGAGTTAGCCGACTAAAATCGGGTCTAATCACCCATCCGCAACAAGAGGTGGAATGAGACGAACTCTCAAGACGCACCTGTGCCGACGAAGACGATGCCGGGTCGACGTCGACTGTTGTAAATTCTTCCTGTCGTTGTTCAGACATTTCCGGCTTTGACGACGGAGTGTTCATCTATTGGACGGCAGAAATGCAGGGGCCAGATAAACGAGGCCGCGGTACCGAAGAAGAGTTCGAGGAAGCCGGTGGAAGATAATAAAAGAAGCAGAAAGAAAAACGTTAGGAATACTTGTCAATTAAAAGTTGCCAAATGGCAAAAGAGAAAAATCCTTGCCACTTGATCCTGATGTGCTTCACTGTCCAAAACTAGGCATTTCCAAATGGGGATCCGAGGAAGCCGGTCACGGAATCAGAAGAGTTAGATAACAAGAAGCAGATAGGGAAGTGCATATGCAAAGGTACCGTAGATGTCGACAGGGTGGGATCGGGATCGGGACAATAAATAAGCGAACACGAGGTCAATGGTTGCACGGTTGCGGAATGTACAGCACGAATGGCGAGGAATCGGGTCATGGGTATGGCACAAATGTTGTGATGCAATTAGCAGAGAGGAGCGACCAGGGAGGCAACAACAGAAGCTGAATGAAACTTGCCTTGTACTTCGGTTGTCATATTGGCGTCATTCACAACGTCGGTATGATGATCTGTATAATAAAATGAAATAAGCCTAGCAAGACCAGAAATGGCAAAAGTAGAGAACCAATGGAAGATATCGTAGGTCCAGAAAGTGGGGAGTTTGGCATGGTCGACACAACTTCAGCTAACAAAGCCAATCCAGTTACAGCGTTGTCGTCTGATGATCAATGATTAGTTCGTGGTTTACAAGAGGGAAGAGGGAAGTTGCTCACAAGGAACAGTACTGTCTGGCGGAGTACCAGAGGCACTTCCGTTTGGGAGTTGACTGGTCCCATGTCCTTGAGCAGAAGCCGCTGACGACAGCCTAACATCCAGTTCCTCTTGTTTGACAGGTATCGGTGTGCTATTGTCAATGCTCGCCATTGACCTTGACTGAGGTGGATATAAGGAGCGGTCTTCAAAGATTCACCCTGTCCGACTTACCGCAGCCAGTTTCTTCTGTCTGTCCCGCTCCCTCTGGGCAATCATCTCTCTCATCTTGCGGATTTCCGTCTCCTTTTCCTCAAGAGCGGCGGGTGACATAGCACCACTAGTGAGGCTTGCAGCCATCATACCAGGTGTAATAGCTGCAACAGGTGGCGTCATCCATCCGTTTGGTGTATTGACAAAAGGCGCCGGCGAGGAATATCCACTGCGCCTGCCCCAACGAGCCTTTGGATTAGCCACATCCCGCATTGCGCTATCTTCATCGCCCTCTCCCTCACTGTCACTCAAATCAATGACACACCTTCTCATCCCACTGAGGTTCGCGAACCCTATTGGCTTGTGCTTTGCAGAAGAGCTCGAATACATAGCCCCGTTCGAGTACGCACCGCTGCCGTTATACTGCGGCCGTGGACCCAGGTCCAGGTCGAAATCGGCAGCCACTGGCCGCTTCGTTCCACGGCGCTGTAGGCTTTGACGGTCGGTCGCCGCAGATGCGCTATCAACTGATGAATTCGTGAATGCTGTGCTGGCGGAATCCGTCGATGGAGGATACTCATGCGTTCGACTCTCCGATGTATTTGGGGGTGTGTCCAAAACCGCATTGTGGTCAAGATGAGACTGATGTAAGTCACTTCCCGCTGAGACTGGGGTGGGCGGAGGTGCTTGGTTAGGACTTTCCCTGAGACCAGGGACCTCATCTACGTCCATATCAACGGCGCCCCGCTGTCGTGACTGGGTGTCGGTGTCTACGGATGTGATGCCCTCTTCAGCTGACGGATCTATGCTCTTGAGGAAGTCTTCAACCGTCTCCGTGGGAATCGTCACTTCTAGACCTCGATTATGCGTATCGGTTGAAAGATCAGCAGGGGAAAGGAGTGAAGATGTAGACAGTTCAGAAGAGACAGCAAATTGCTTGGATTTCCGCGAGGCTATTGCAGCTTTCCGCGCAAGAAGCTCCTGTCGTCGCTGCTGTTCCATATCATGTAAACTATTGATGGCAACTTGCGAAGTCTCGGCAGGTATAGGCCTCAGTTCGGTACGAGTAGGTGGGGTTGTCATAGTTTTCTGAATAGGGTGGGCACCGTTTTTGGAGGGAAGGGTCTGATTGCTCTGGGAATGTCGCCTACCCCGAGCGGTAGTAGAGGGCGGGGGCATCATAATAGATGGTTGACGCTCCGCCAGAACTGCCATGTCAGGGGTATAGGGTATAAGCCCAGATACATCGAGATTTTGAGGCAAGCGAAGATTAAGTTCACTAAAAACATAGTACACGATCTCGCGAGTTAGACCACAGTCAACAAAGTATTCCGGCGGGACCCCCCAACCAAGGAGATCAAGCACGACATCTTTGGCGGTATCATACTGTGCATGGTTCACTGAGGGATGTGTAAAGTGAGATGGAGATACGAGAAAGAGAAGAAAGGCACCAACTAGCTAGACCAGGCCGGACATGATCTGCATCAAGGAGTAGATCATCCAGAACTTCCGTGTCAACAGCCATTGGGCTAGAAGCATCTTGCGCATAAGAAATAGAAGGAGAGGCAGGTCCAGAAATGCGGTCCGATAGTTTGGTCCTGGCATCTATGCTAGGCCCCGCTGATCTTGGAGGTGTTGAGCGCCTACCACGGGGAGTACTCGCAGAACGCCGAGGAGGAGACCGTGGCCTCTGGATTTCTGGCGATGGCTTCCTAGGCGGGAGTGGAGTAGTATCTTCGTCGCTTATCTCACCTTCCTCACGCATCTGAACATCTTCAGTGGGGGTAGGTAGAGGTGATTTTGACTTTGAAGATGTATGGATTGGATGCGATGGTGTCGTTGCCGACCGGTCGAGAGGCGATGTCGTGATATCATCGGTACCATAATCAAGTTGAAAACCAATATCCAGGGGAGGAGGACGAGAAGGAAGAGGTTGAGATATAGACTGGTCAGTTGTAGGTTTTCGACGCTTTGATTTGAGAGTTAAAAGAGCGGCAGCGCGGAGAGAAGAAGCAGGGTCCGATGAAGCTGTGGTTTGTTCTGACATTAACCAAAAAATATTAAAGGATTGAGGCTCCAATGCTGTGAACAACAAAAACACCAACTCTAATATGTCAGCAATACAACACGTGATGGCGCACAGACCACCTCTCAGTCCGACGTCCACTGTGGTGAATGGGTCAAGTACCCTCTGCTCTTTCGGAGATCTTTCTTCCAAAGTCTAACTTTACAACAAATGATATCCCCGACTTGACAGGCAAGGTAGTCATTGTTACAGGTGCAAATACAGGTAGGTTATAGCCCCGATCGATCATTGTGCTATTCAAGATAACACTCCCCTCAGGCATAGGAAAAGAGACTGCCAAGGTATTGGGAATGTACTACGCTGCACCCAAGTCCATGTTTAAATCCAATCCTGTCGATTAGGCTCTCCTTTCTCACAACGCCAAGGTCTATATCGCCGCCCGGGACCAGCGAAAAGCCGAATTGGCCATTCAGGATCTCAAAGATCAGACTGGGAAGGAATCTTTGTTTCTTAAATTGGATCTAGCAGACCTGCATTCCGTCAAAGCAGCTGCCGAAGAATTTCAAAGGTAAAGTTTCCTATTCCCACTTGGCCAGCATTGTACAAATAGACCGCAGCAAAGAGAAGGAGCTTCACATTTTGTTCAATAATGCGTTCGTTTCCCTGTCTCCGGCTAACGTTCAAGTTTAATAAAGCATCCCTTCAGCGGCGTGATGTGCCCTCCTATAGAAATGGTGACAGCGCAGGGATACGACCTCCAGTTCGGTACAAATGTTCTTGGTAGATATCGGCCCTTGTATGGTCGGCTTAGGGATCTGATCCGTTTTCACAGGACATTTTTATTTCACCAAGCTCCTCTTGCCACTACTGATCTTGGGAGCTAAATCTAGCTCGGATGGCAAATCCCGGGTTGTCAACCTCACATCAGCTGGTCATGCATTAGTTCGTAATCTCAACTTCAATACATTCAAGGATGGCCCAGCGAGAAGAAGGTGCTTCACGCACTCGCTGTACGGTCAAAGCAAATTTGTCCGTGGTCTTAAAAGTCCCTATAATAATATTTCGCTTATGCTATCGATTCACTGTATCTAGGGAAATATAGTGTTTGCTAACGAACTCGATCGACGGTACGGGGACCAGGGTATCGTATCCACCTCCGTCCACCCTGGTCTCATTGTAACCAATCTATTCCGGAACTATCCAAAATTCATAACTTCCATCGGCGTGCGTCTTTTACACTTATTATTCGGTTCTGTCAATATACGTAGGAAAAACACAGGCCAGGTTTATTATGCACCCTGCCTCTCAGGGTGCCCTGACACAATTATGGGCTGGGACATCCGTGGAAGGCACCCAACTCGGCGGGAAGGTAACTTATTTGCACTCCTCGAAAGATGATAGACCCTGACTCTTTATATGTAGTACCTTGTTCCTTGGGCCCGTACAGGACAACCATATATACCCACCCAAGATCCTGCGCTAAGAAAACAACTTTGGGAATGGGCTGAAGAACAGGTCAGAAATATTTAGTAAAGGCTGGTGCCATTATTCCTGTTCCATGGCGGCCAAGGTTGGAAAGTTCTTGTAGGATTATATCTATGAAGCCAAATTATCTACGAGCGGTTTTCCTGATACGAACATGTATGCCTTTGGAGATGTACTCGATTGGGAAATCATCACACCACCGACGTCATAATGCTAGCCTGCCTCGGCTAAGCACACAGCTCGATCGATGTTGTCCAAATGATCCAGTACTAAGGGTTCTATCGTGTACTTCAACATGGACGTCATTAATTATTTCAAAAGAACATTCCACCGAGGGTCGATACACGATATCATGATAAACATCACATGCCACTGGCCGTGAAATCTCCTCCGAGTCAAAAGTTACCCCCAATGCCGTCAATTCTTATAATGGTATTTGGGAGGACCAGATCTCGGTCAACTCGTTACTGCAGTGGTCTTAGCGCAACCCACCACGTCCCAAATTTTCCTGGGGAGACTGACGTCACAGGGTGTACGTAATAATCATCGAAAGATGATAGAAGTCCATATTTCAGGGCGGGGGAAACGACTTCGAGCAGGAACAGTCAAAGGTATTAAAATCTAATGCCATTATAAGGCGCGCAAAGTTATTGAAATACAGCACTCCCAACTGAAGCAATCGATTTCCTAAGTACAACCATAAAAATACATCACTGTGTAATGTGGGCAATCCATGAGTCTTATAAATGCAACCGCCTGAGATAAATAGAAAATAAGGTCTACAGCAAAGCCAAAATACAAATGGCATGAGACAAATGGAGTCGTAGAGCGTCTAATCAGGGGGCAGAGAGCACAAGCTGTTATAAAAACAATTGTGGTGACAGCGAGGCAGGTGTCGGCACAGCGAAGGGCTGTAGTAGTAGTATGGTGACCGCCGCGCCCCGCTTTGTATCGAAGATCTCCAAATAACGACACGATTCCGCAAAGCGACGGCGCAGGCGCATCAGCTATTCATCTTCTGAAGATTTCAGAATTTAGCATGCCAACAGATAGATATGTCCCAGATGGGAGAAGCGGGGTATGGTCAAGCTTTCCACGCAACAAACACGCGCGTCGCTCGGCTCAATCGGCGAGTTGGCGGTAGCAGAGTGGACCCACTGGACACAGAAAGCCTCTTCTTGAGCTTCATGGTGTCGTCTTCACGGCTATAGCTTTTTGCCTCACGAGAGGGTTGTGAAACTGGATACGAACTGTCGGCAGTTGCAGGCCTTGCAAGTCGGTGCCGATTCGGCTGAGAAGGGCGAGGTGATGGTGCGTTGAGCTGGTCATACGAACTGTCCGCAGTCGCGGGTCTTGCAAATCGGCGTTGATTCGACTGAGAAGGACGAGGTGAGGGCGCGCTGAGCTGTTCATACTCCCACTTATCCCACTTCTCACAGGCCGTTTCGAATATTTTACGTTCCGCAGACGGTGATGAGGGTATGATACCCCATAAAAATCGGTCCTCTAGTGCGCTGCCAAGCGAGCATTTCTCTCGCATATCCCTTCAAAAAAAAAAAAAGAAAAAAAGAGTGAGGATAGTTAAGAATGATGATCTACAACTAGAAACTCACATCTCAAAATTGCTCAGAAGAGCATTAAAATCCTCCCGCGCAAGTTCCAAGAGAGAATTCCTGACAGATTCAGACGAATTTCTGCTGCTTGAGAAAGACAGCACGGATTTCTGTGATGGCGGATCCATAGATCCTGATTTTACGCGCCTGATAACAGAACTGTTAACTTTGCGATCCACAGCCCTCCCTTGATACTCCAAAACCCATTCCCACATTGACTCGGAACACGCAAGTATTTCAGAAGCACGTAATGCAAGATGTAGATTGAGGGATTTCAAATCGAAATTCATGGTCATATTCGGTAAACGAGACCCATTCCGCACTTTTCCGACCCGCGCGGATGTTGCACTGGGAAACGTGGCCTTAGATGAAGGCGAAAATGCATATATCCATGTGTCGTCCAATGTTATGTATTGTGAGCCTCGATGTAGAAGGCCCCGGATAGTGAGAAAGCGGTTTTCTTCCGAAATGGGTTCCGATTCTTCACTACCAAAGCTGCGAGCCGAAGAGGTATGAGAACTTCTCTGCGTCTTAATAGAACAGGATCGGGATCTGGAAAGAATCGCACCCCGGGCATCATCAGAGTCCGATCCGCTATCAGTATCTGAACAATATTCTGCGTCGATGTGACGGGGAGGCTTCATGGGTTTGGGAGGGAAAGCGTGCTGTAAGGGTGGGTGTGTCCGGACATCTACAAATTGGACGATCGATGAACTGCTGCATACAATTCAGCTTCATAATAACGACACTACCTTTGAAATACACTCCGAGAGAATTAGCCAATATCGCAAGTGGTGATGAATTGATAAATCTAGATGCCAGCATCTGTGCATAGATGTTTTCTAAAAGTGAATGGTCCCTTGGATTTATCGGAGGTGTTGGAAGAGTCCTAAGCATGAAGGACGTCAACTTTTTGGGCGGAGGGGGCGGTGTGTTTGGTGGATCACTGATTGCAACTTGAGATTTATTCTGCAAACGCCGTGTAATAGCTGGTATAGATGAAGGCGTAGAAGAGGCTAAAGAATATCCCCTACGCCTGGCCAAGGGCCTGGCATTGACTGCGTCTCCAATTAACTCGTCTGGCGGCGGTATGCTAGCCACTGAGCTCAGCAGCAAGGAGGCAGCTGAAGTAGCTAGTTTAGACTGATATGGCAGGTGGCCACGACTGGGTGATTTCAACTGAGGCTGCGGCCGATCTGGAGACCGTTTAGGAAAGACGACCTTCGTGTTCTCAGTCTTCTGGGGTTGGTCACGGTAGAGCTGGGAAATTAGATCACGAATTTCGTGCTTTCCATCCTCTTCATTGGTAGCAACATCGATACTTGGGCGATCAGAACGCGAAGGTGTCTCTGGTAAAGTGCTTGCCGTAGGAGTCGTTAAATTGTCAGCCAAGTCATGGCCCTTTAAGTGAGTAACTGTAGCATCACTTTGACCTCGCTCATGGGGATGTTTGGAAATGCCCGAGTCGCGAGGAGATGACTGCCGTAAGGGGTCAAAATCATCATCAGAATTAGAATCGTTATCATCGTCGAGCAATTTGCCGGGGAAGAACAGATCTTCTTCTAGCATCTAAGCGGTAGCCATTAATGCAACAAAGGGCGACATGGGGTGAGCTCGTACTTCAAATGCACCTCCAGGCTTCATGATACGTGAAATCTCCTCAAGGAGAAAATCCCACTAAGATTAGGTTCATACCTGTCAGCTAGGTACTTAACAAGTAGTTATAAAAAGAAATACCTTGTCTTCCGGCACGCCGAGGGCGATCCGTTTGACATGTCTATAGTTACCCATTTAGCCTGGCTTCAAAGGAAGATTTTGAGCTTACACAAAATCAAATTCTTCGTTAGGAAACGGGAGGGCATCAAGACTGCCAACCGGGAAATTAGCGAAATAAAAAAGAAAGCGCTGGCACGAACAAATTTGACTGAACCCATGTGATTCTCGATGCGAGGTCGGGCGAACCAACTTGTTGTAGATCGGGATGTAATGGAACGATATCCAAACCTTTTTACCAAAAGATGAATATCTGGATATACCCGACTGAACTGAACAACATACCAACAAACTGAGATTCCTGTCAGGTCGGTGTCGATCAGATGAAGGCAACTACAGCTGGAGAATCACAAACCCTCCATGATCTTGCACTATTCAAAATCCATGTGCCAGTGCCTGTGAAGACGGCATAAGCAATGTTCTGTCGTACGCAACTCAAGAAACCCGAACTCACCACAGCCAAGATCCAACCTAAAGATAATTATTCAGTAGAGTCAAATGCAAGTGATTCAAGTGGTCATTACACTTTCGCTGGTGGGGTCTGAAAAACGTGCCATGTGAGGCTCTCACAGAGATTTTGACAGAAGACAGTCTCCCAGACGTCCCTACTCCGCCATCAAATGTCAGCACGGCACGGGTGGTAATCCAATAGCTACTTACAGGTCCAAAACCTCGCGGTCATAACTCCTCGGATATGGAACCTCCTCCCGCTGATACGGATGGTACTTCTTGCCAGGTCGAATGATGCCTGACCCATCAACAATGCCTGCACCCTTAACAGTGAACTGAGCCGCGCGTGCACTGATGTTACGTTTGAGCTCTTCAAGAATTGTACGGTCTGCAGTTGAAAATTGAGGGTTCTGATTAGATGGTGATGGTCGAATTGGGTCAGAAGTTGTCGCGGAAGGAGCCTTGTGGGTTGACTTCGGTGAACTTGAAACAGAGTTTAATGAACCTGCGTCTTTTATGTTACCCGCCCGCCCTTGGTCAGAATTCCGAGAGGGTGCAGTAGGAATGGTGTTTGAGCGAGTTTTCAATGCCTTTCCGCTTGTATGTTTAAGTTTCCCAATCTGTGCCAAATCGGATGATGATTTGCCTTGACCAGAGGATGTAGAAGGTCGAGCCTGAAACGGAGGAACTGCGTGAGCATGACGGCTGTAGAAGGAAGGCATGATGACAAGGGATGGGACATGAGCATCATGGACAATATGTCAAAGATATCACCACTGGCATAACAAGGCACGCGAGCATATAAATAGATAATCTTGTATAATCTATGTGTCAAGTGCAATTCAGATCAGTCCTATACTTACAGATGAGCGTGAAGATGTTTCGTTTGAATTGACCGGTTCTTCTGGTATTGGAACCGGAAGCAGGTCCCACGGAGTGACATCCTCCACTGGACCCGTGGATAGCGAGGCACGGATTCGATTCGGTGCCGAGACGGGATACAACTCCCACGGAGTGACCTCTTCCTTCGAACCCGTTGACAATGTGTTGCGAGTGGTCGTAGGCCGAACTGGATACAACTCCCAGGGAGTGACCTCCTCGACTGGCCCGGTCCCCACTAAGAAACGACTTGACACAGATGAACTAATGGGACTAGTGCTAGAAATGGTGGACGCGTTGCCATTAGAGGAGGAGGGCAGGCACGGAACAACCTGCTCTTGGGCACCAGTCGCAGTCGAGGGTCCGAGTCGTGTCCGAGCCTTAACTTTGGTATTAGTCAGGATTTCAGGCACCCTGTTGTCTTTGCGGGCCGGATTACGAAGGGGTCGCTGAGGGGGGATGGGTGTTGGGGGTAGATCTGATGGTGGCGAAAGCTCGATTGTGGAGTGTCGTTTCGTAAGCGCTGGAGGTACAGATTTCAAGGAATTTGGTGTGCGGGTCTTTCTTGTGGAGGAAAACGATTCCATGGAAGGTGTTTTCAGCCTTAGAGTTGGATTAGATGATGAAAAGTTTGGACGAGCACGGGCATCCGACGGAGAATGAGTGGGTGGATGGTTGTCGGGTGGTTCAAGGAGTGTCATAGTTGAATGTATAGACAAGAAGATTGGGAACACGAGTCTAAGGAGGGAAATCGATACACATGAACCTGGAGCGCCCGTTAGTCGATTTTGTACGATCTGTCAGGAGGGTAAATGCATTCAATCCAGTGGTGGAGCTGATGTGTGATGCGCCGCTTTACACACGATCTCCGGCGTCAGAACAAGGATTATCCGGACTAATACCCTTGTCCGCTAGAACAGGCCATGAATGATAGAGAACTTCAAGAATGAAGCCGGGAGTGAAATTTAGAATTGCAGAGCTCGTGGATACGAGGCACCGATCACACGATCATGACATCGATCATCATACCCGGAGATCTCCATATCATATCTCGATCCCACATTCCATTAATAAATTTACTAGGGCACCTCTTCAAGACCGTATACTAATCCTAACGCGACTCTAGCAGCAGCTTTCCTTCTCTCTTGGTGATCTTCCATGCTCCATATTTCCGCTTTCATCTCTTCCAGAGTACCAACCACTTTAGACAGATTAAAAGGGACTATTTCATACGAATCGCCATCTTCCACTGCCTCCAATTCAGTATCAAACGAGAATGTATCTGGTAGAGGGGTGCTGCCTGACAACTGGAGCACTGGAGGTGACCCTGGATCGATTTCAGCCGTTGTCGTATGGGAGAACCCGAATATCCGGGATGAAGTAGCTTGGATTTCGTCTTGCGTGGGAAGGTCGTCGTCGTCGTCATCCTTTTCTCGTTTGGTGTCATCAGGATCACCGAAATCAGATGCCGAGCCCAAGGACCGGTAGAGTTCACCATGTAATGCCGCTGACAGGGTGCCATTTGTTATTTCTGGGGATGAACGGCCGAAATCGTTGTCATGGCTATCATGCGGATCAACAGCGGGCGCCGATACGAAAACGGTGAAGTCGTCGTCGAACCCAAGATGATCATCTGGTGTTTCGTCATGGCCCAGAGCGTCGAACTCCAGGGATGTTGGCGACAACGAAATGGCTGCAGAGGTGGCTGCTTTTCTCCATGGATCGGTGCCGCCAAGCGAATCGTCCTCTTCAAGCCAACGCGCGAGCTCCTGCATCTCTCGCACCCTACCCCTGGTACTGCCAGGGGACTCTGTACTCGTCGGTTCTTCTATTGTTGAATAACGGTCATCATGAGAGCTCTGGACCCAGTCCATGAACTCGCGGTCTTTTTGCCTTACGTTTTCGCCAGCTTCCCTTGTTTTTGTCTCCATGGAAGGCCACATTATTGTACTGAGGGCATCAAACACTCGGGAAATTCGGGGGATGCCTGAGAAATCGCAGTAAATACATTGTTCCAGTAAGGAAAGACAACCAAACCTGCAAAATCTTCTTCCTCGCGCACATCAAATAAACGTCGCGACGACTGTTCTCCAGTCGCATCTACATATTCGAATCCATGGGATGAAAGGAAAGCATCTATTTCACTATCGTCCTCATCTGTGGGCTCGGGTAGCGCACAGGCAACCTTAACTGCGAGACAAACTTCTGGTCCGCTTCCTGCAAGATGAGTAATGCGTTTTATGTCGTCTTGGTAAGGCTGTGACGTGTTCGATGAGTATCGCAAACGAACTTCTTCCACGAGGTATATAGACAAACCTCTCCTTCAGCCCAAACAAATATTATTGCTGGTACATTTTCGAGATAGTGTTGGCTTAAGCCGTACACCGTGTGGACTGCGAAATGAACATCGGCAGAATAGTACTTGTTGGAGATCGTCCAGGGAATCTTGACTGGCATAGACGATGCGGCGGGATTCAATGTCGGGGTACTCGCGGCCAATTCTAGCGATCGTATATTTCCTGCATTTAGTAGGCCTGAGATATACTTGTGAGACTGGACACGATGGTCAGCGAGGTTGCGTACGATCGACAAAAGCTGTTCCCTGGGCTAGGGACGATGAGATTGTAAATATTCTACACGATACTTTGGACAACGCTAGATCGTCAGGACCCAGGACGGTGGCCATGGTTCGTGTCTGAGCCCCCTGTTTTCAAGACGCTCAGGTGCTCGAGCTAGGTATGATGCCGCAGACTCGGACAATCACCGTGACGGTGGCGCAAAGCAGTTGATACTAAATCCAGTGTACATATGACCATTGACAACATCATGCCAGTGATCCCGTGACCGACGCGCTCCGACTCGTGGACGAACAAGTACGTACATGCCATCGGATGAACGTTACTTGTAAGTAAGTCGACCGACAGCTCACAACGCTTAAACACCCTTGAGGACCGACCTTTCCGCAAAATGCTATGATGGAAGGTGCGATTCGGAGGGTCAGTATTCCGAGTCAATGTATCCCGAGTCACTGTGGATAGGCTAACTTAGGGGCATATTGGGAGTTGATCGCACAACCTTAAACGGTTATTCTTGGCACCCTAGTCTCAGTGAGTTAGTGATAGAATCATAACGACACTACTGTTGACTCAAACTTATTAACGGCTCCGACTGTACTCTTGAATATCGTTCCAACGGTCTAGCAGGTGCAAGCCTGTCGATCCATTCACCCCATGCCACTCTCTCGCCCTCTCCTCGCTCGTCTTCATCATGACCTGGCTGAGCTTTCGGAGTCCCCTTACCATGGAGTGGACGTCTCTACTGACGATGCCAATATCCAGAAATTCTGTCTCGTACTTACGCCACCCAGCGGTCCATGGACGGACCTGTCGTTGCGTTTTGATGTCGTGTTGCCTGACACGTGGGTAAGCCATGTTTTGCCTGTATGTTTGCCCGACACTAAGGTTAAATTTAGCCCTCGTCTCCTCCAAAAGTCTCCGCTAGTCTGGCGGGTGCCGGGGATCGAACATCCCAATCTATTTGGGCAATGGGTTTGCTGTGACTTATTGAAGGAACGATGTAAACTAAGGCATGGCTATACTGGAGGATTCGTTTTCGCCTTTAACTTCGATGTAACTTTGCACTCATAAACAACCTAGCTATACTCCAGCACTGACATTACGGGGTCTGTTCTTACAATTTCTTACATTCCTCTCCAGCACCACGGTGAGCTTTCTTCCGCACTTCTATTACGCGTTTCCTGGCGCTTGTCTACTTGACTTAGGTCGAACAAGATTATGGGGGCTCAATCTACATCGGCGACCATTACTTGGCCAACTACGCATTTGAGCGGGAATGAATATGACTTGGAGAAACTTTGGAACTCCAGTGCTTCGCCTGAAGTCGAAGAGAACGCGGTCGTCGACAACGCCACGCATATGACAAAAGATGTCGTTGTGCGCCTGCGTCGTCACCAGTAATCAAATCCAAGGTGGGAGTCAACACATAAGTTGATCTCTCAGTGGCGTTGCAAAACATGCCTGTACGGTTCTAGTACTTTCCCTGTCCACCGTGTTTATCATCATGACGAGGTGAAATGTGATCCACCTAATTTTCACTTCTGATCTCACCCTCCTCCACTTGCATCCTGGGAATGCTAAATGACGATATCCTACTCCATCTGACAACTCACCTACCCTCGGAATCACTCATCTCCCTTTCCAAAGCATATCCTCGTTTCCACGTACTGACTACAACTGCGCACGTACTCCTGCAACGTGAACTTCGCTGTTTCTTCTTGCGATCCCGTCTTCAAGATTCCGTGCTTGGCATCAGCGTATGCTTTGACCCCAAATCTCGGATGCTGTCCTCCGATTTTAATTGGCTAAGCCAGGAAGCATTCAATGAATATGGGGTTAGGAAAAGCATTGAGAAACGAGAGTTCCGTTTTTTCCTCCCCCTTGCGTTCAGCCACCCACATTTTAAACGTGTCCAAGCAGAGATTTGGCATCGTTTACGAGTTCTTGACCAGACGGTTCGTGACGCCGATGGTGAAATGACAAGGAAAACTGGCCGACCTTCCACTCGGCAGGTGGCTCCACCTACCCAGCCACATCAAACTGTCGGCGTCATCTTTAAAATGATGAACAACATCGTTGTCTCCCTGATGAAGTCGTGTGATGATGCTTTGCGCCCTGGCGGCTCAGGGCGGGTCACAGCAAGGCCCTCAGGCCTTCATGCATCGGAAAAAGCGGTCATCTCATACTTGGCACCTTTTTCACCTTCTTTTGTGTCTTTGCCCGACTCCACTTGTTCTCCGTGAAGCCACAACGCGTCTGGAGCACTTCATTCAAGTACCCGCTGCCCGGATCAAGACCCAAGTGCCTGACCTTGGTGAATTGATCATCCTTGTTATGATTGTCCTTGCTCTCCCACCTGTCGCCCCTAACCCAGTCAGCTAGGCACAACTAAACGGGCCTTTTCTTGAGGAAGCCATGGTGCGCAACGTGCGGTGGGTATTGAAGGATATGCCAGAGTTGGAGGTCATGGAGGCTGGTCCAAGTGACTATCGACTTCAGAAGACCTTCGAAAAGTCCCAGACAAGCCTTCGGCTCATGATGCTCCAGATCACCTTAGATATCTTCATCAAGACCTATGCTGGGAATACATCACAGTTGGATGACAATTATGGCTTTCCTGAGTCTGAGCTCCCCAGATGCATGGTGGAAGAGATCAAGGCGATTTACAATGCCAAGACGTGGCCTAGTTTCTTTCACCTTGTTCAATATGTTCGTGGCCTTGGATTTGGAACGGAAAGGTTTTCCGAATTGCTTCGGACTGCGGTGCGGACGAGTGGCCAAAGAGGATACCATGCCCCGAGGTCCGTACGTCAGCTGAGTGACCTTGCCTTGGTCAGGAAATCGTTAGAAATAAAGTGGATGCAAGCTCGCGCATAGATACTTTCGGTACATGTAGCATCCATGCAATTACATCGTAAATCTGATCATATCGGCAACTTAATGGCAAACTGTACATACAACATAACGATTCACGTAGACTACACGCAAGAAATGTGTGCAACATAGGTTAGGTCTACAATTATGGTCAAGCAGTGTCGGATTCCCCTGATGCCGCCGTCGCTTTGCCTGCTGGAGTCTCGTCCCGAATACCGCCCTCTGCAAAGCTCAGAATCCCCGCCATGTCCAGCTGTTGCACAGTAGACTCTGCTGTTGCCACGTCCATATCTCCAAGCACTTTATTGACAGCCGCCAGCTCACCACCCTTAAGAGCTTCCTGCAGATCCTGCGGGAAAGCTCTGAATACATCCCACCTGAATTGAAGCGCATTCCGAACTTGATCCAAATCCATTCCTTCCGCCGCACCTTCGAGGACTATGTTTTCAGGAGGTGGACCATCTGGTACGTTGAACGTGATGCTCTGGTTCGGATTTTCGGGCACAAGTTGAATTTGCTCTTGCCCGGCCGCCTCTTCTTCGAGCGAGGCTTCAACGCGAGTTACGAGATGGCGGTAGGTGTTCTCTACGTCGTTGACAAAGACCGTTTCTGCACGCTGATCGCCCGATATCATCCTACCAAAAAGTCGTTTAATATGCATGCCAAGTTATGAACAGATGTTATTCACTTTCTGAAGAACACTCTGACACCATCTCCACCGAGCTTCTCGCAGTATTGCAAAAGTAAACTTTGGTGAACACATTGCTTTGCATATTTCGGCTTCTTGTTACTTTGTGCTCGGAATGCGGCCACGAGAAGGGCATCTGCGGCGCCTGGGACGATCACATCGCGATGCGACTGAATAAATTCAAAAGACTTTTCGTACGCCTTGAGTGGAATCTTTGAGAAAGCTTCTAGAGAAGATGTCATCTCCGGAAGGACATCTTCTTCGTTGTCAGCTGGAACATCGGTTTCGTCCGACGGAGCAGCTTTCGGATTCAATACTTCATAGTCCGTCTTTGTGACCTTCTTCTTGCCTTTGTCGGTCTTGGTAGTTGGCACGGAAGTAGGTTCTGAAGGAGGAATATACTAACAAACTACTTAAATACATCCTGGACAGTGTGGAGATTGAAGGACCAACCTTGCTTTCGAATCCTTCATGCAAATCTTCGCTCGTAATGTGCTTCTTTTGTTCTTTTTCTTCCTGTGCGAGTCTCTCTACATCTTTATCGATGGTTTCCTTCAATCTCTTCACATGTTCTGCCATGCCGTCCGCTATTGCTTTAGCAAGCTTTTCTTCCCTATCCGCCCCCGTGGCGCCTGCCTCCTTCACCTTCGCTTTCGAATCTTCGCCTACCTGTTTCAGCAGCGAGAGAAGCATACCATCGTACGTCTGCTCAAGTTTCGTTGGGTCATTGGTAGGGGGACAGTCCTGTGATGGATTTTTTTCCAATTGTTCAACCAGCGAGCTAAAATAAACTGTGGGGGGTATAGATGGCACAGGATTAGCAAGGTTGGCTGAAATAGATGTGATTCGCGGCAGGAGGACATTGTTGCAGGCGATCTGTGCACGGAGTTTGGCAATCGTCTGCTTTCTTAGTTCACGTTTCTCGTGGATATCGCGCTGTTTCAATCTATGACATATTATAGGAATCCGAAGGAACACTTTTCTATGAGCAAGGCCACACACCGGATGAGTGAACGTTTATCGACGTTGGGATGTCCCTCGATATCAGAATCATCGGAAAGCTACAACAAGAGAACAATCAGTGTTCATCGATGACAGATTAGAGTGTCATACCTCGAGCTGATCCCACTTGGAGTAATTCAAGGGCATGGTTGGATGGTTGAGGATAGCAAGATGAAGTAAGAAATAGGAATTCCGAACTTGAAGGTTACTAGTATATACTTATGTATTGACTCTCGAACTTTCTGGAACAGTCGTCTGTGGAAATATCACAAGAAAAAAAGGTCAAGAATGTTACTGATTTCCACGATGGTTTTCGATATCCATCTGAAGCACAAGTGAGATTTAGGTCCACAAATGAGAGGAACGTGCAAATACGAACGTGTGGCAACTTCCAAATTCTCAGCCTTCACTTTTGATTCTTGAACCCAACAGAATGTCGTGGAAAGCCTCATTTAACGATGGCATATCTAGCTTTCGATCCTTACTCCTCGATGATGCTTTGCAACATTTCAACAAGGTAAATACAATATTCGTGTTGCTAAACGTCTAACTCAAAGTAAAGCAGGCAATTGAACTAGGTGGAGATAACCAATACATTGTCTTCGATTCTCGCTCTGCCGTTTACGAAAAACTCGAAAAGCCCAAAGATGCACTGCGAGATGCAAGAAAAGTCATCGAACTCGCCAAGGACCGATGGCAGGGATATGCGCGTGCAGCACGACTGTTTCTCCAAACTCGGAAACTGGACGCGTCTTTGGCAATGGTCACCATGGCCTTGCAAAGAATCAGGGCCGATGACGCCAAGCGTCGCGTCGAACTTTCGAAATTGAAGGAGGATGTGCTTGAAGCCCAAAAGCAGATTGACAAGCATACACGACGCCTTCAATATCATTTCGGGAAACTCCCGACTGAAATTTTTGCAGAAATCTTCCGCCTACTCATCTCAGAGGACCCGACTCAGCTACCGATTTTAATTCACGTCAGCAAGAGATGGCGGGACATTACTTGGCACACCCCAGCATTGTGGGATACACTCGTCATCACCCATCGTAATCCTACTCGAAAAGTCGCTTTGTGGCTCAGTCGATCGCATGGCAGAATTCGTGAACTTCACGTTCAAGAAGGGGTTCTGCGTAACCTCGACTGGTCCTTTGATTCACTCAGTGGTTTGAAGTGGGATAGGCTCCGAGTCTGCAAGATTGCGACTTGGGACCTTGCGCGGTTCTTGGAGTCGATATCGATGTCCCACATACTTGCCACCTTGGAAGACCTCCAAATAGATGATGTCCTAGCTCCCTCTCCCGATAGATGCGCCCTTTTTCCCGAAAATTCTGGCTTACGAGCCTTAACTATGAGCCGCTGCACCCTCTCCTGGACCATTCTGTCTGCCCGTTTGGGGAATTTGAAATATTTGGTCAGTCGTAATTGTGACGGTGGGAACGGGATGTTCTTGGCATTAGAGGCAAACCCAAATCTCGAAACTCTCACAATCGAATCCAGTTACAATTCGTCATTTCTGGTCCCCCCATCCGGAACTCCACTGCTTCTTCCAAAACTGATTCATCTGGAAATTGCGGGTTCCGATGCTTCGGCCATCCTTGAGCAACTCTCCTTCCAGTACTTACAGGTACTAAGTATTCGTCAAGTGACCGGTTCTCTCGACCGTGCACTGGGGGATGCTTTGGGGAAAAGGTTGAGTAACCTTACAGATTTGTGTGTAAGCCGGTGCTCGGTGACACCGTCCATCCTCATCAATCTGTTACAATTAACAATCTCGCTGCAAACCTTGGAACTCTCGCATCTCTCATGTACTGTTAATCAGGTAATCGACGCCCTGGCCACTCCACTTGTCATCTCGACAGGTGGCACGTCTCGTGAACATTCGGACGGGACGGCAGCGAATGTGATGTGTCCATCTTTGGCACACCTCAATGTATCCCATTCTCCTGATATAAAAACAGGACCTCTGGTACGACTCGTTAGGTCCCGGCTGCCAAACACGACGGATGCATCCGATAACAGCATCGGCTTACAGACATGCACGGTTGCGGCAATTGTTTCTCTGACGGCAGACGGATGTCCGCTCATTGACCCCGACTGGCTTCCGTGGCTCAGAAAGAATTTGCAAGCCTTTAGCTGCGTTTTCATGACGAGGAAGAATGCTGCATGGAAACGATGATCGATGTTCAAATACGTCAGTCCTGTTTCTTTTCTCGATTGATACATTCGATCATACTCGCAACTGTGTTGTTTGGGTAGATGTACATTCATGACATCTCGCCCATTCATTTCTCCCATGCTGGGTACTTCACAAAGCTCGTATATCTGGCTTGGAGATCGGCTCTGTCCAATGATCCGCGCATGAATAGAGATACTTCTTCACCCCGTGCCACCGCCTTCTGTGCCTGTAAACCAAGGATTCAATGCCAATGCCACAATCTGGATAAATTGCTGTGCTTCGACGCTGTCCCATCCAAGTAGATTAATGAGTGTATCGCGATGCTCTATACACTCTCCCAAGACGACCCCATGGCGTCCCGACTCTTGCGAAGCACGTTGCTGAGTTTCCCTATATGTTCTTTGAGGTCATCCATGGAATTGCCTTCCTTTAATTTGATTGTTGCAATCTCTGTTACGGGCGCGGCAAGGGGACCCTCCGAGAAGTTCCCCGCGAACCTTTCGACATGGCAGACTTCGTGTTTTCCAGCTAGCGAAGGGCATAAGCCTTTTTGAACTAACTCATCATAATTAGGAAGGTCCATAAATTTTTTGTGGTGGTCGTATGATTCCCAGACTGGCAACCAAGCTTGTTTCATGAAATGCTCGGTGATAGTCATTACCAGCTGCAATATATCCCGTCTCCTGATCTCCTCCAATCCGCAGGCCGTGGTAGACTCTGTGCTGTGCATAAGCGTCTGTACACAAAACAGTCGTGCACTTTAGATATCCTTGTATTTCCAGCGAACCCTCTATGCCTGGTCAGGACTGCCGCTCTGTCATTGATGAAGCCTTCGGAACAAGAAAAAGAAACTATTTCCAAGCAGGCATAAGTCAAGAAGAAGGCAATGATTTACATACCTGAAAAATTTAAGTTAACAAACTCGGTGTTGTTAACTTGTTTTATGCCCTTTTTTGCCTTTGTCGAGGTACCAGTTCGGGTAATAGTTGATGTGATATCTAGCCATGCACATGCAGTAAGGGAGTGGTGCTACCGCACACCTGCACCAGGTATGTCACCGTCCATCTATCTCTGTTTTACAAGCTGACTACCAAACTAGCAGACAGCCGCCCAATTCCACTTCAAACCGGTAGGTGATCCCTCGGTTTCTATCCACTCTTCTGGTCAAATTTCTACAACTCCACAAACAGGCGAGTGTTATAAACTTTCTCCACCACCATATAATGTATGTTTCAAATTTACATCTGTGCACTGCTTCACTCACCATAGCTGAAAAGGTCTGAAATCCTTGCAGCACCAACAGTACTTTCATGACCTCTGACATGTAGATGTAACATCCCTATACTCCTACTGTACATATATTCTATACTAGAACAACAATTGACTGAATACATTTTTACGACGTTACAGTACCTGATGCATAACTTGTAACGGTCTAATTCAAATTGCAATATGTAGCTATTTTGTCATTTATACAACTGGAACCGAGTCGCGTAGCAGGCGATATGGATTGCCTTTAGTCGAGAGGCTATGAGAATATAATATATCTCAAAAATAAGATAACAAACATTTATTAAATCTTCACGAAGCTGTAATGTTTGATACCGATGTGGGCTTGGGCCAACAATTTACCAGCGACTTCACCGGCCCGTTCCCCTTTTGCAGCCGTTTTGTGCGCCTGCAACTCGAGTTTAGAACTAATAACAAACGGAAGGAGGAAGGTCGAGATTACCTCTACAGATGGCCATCCAAGCAAAGCTACAAGTATATCCGGATGCTCCACACAGTCACCCCAGGCGAAAGCAATTGCTGCACTGAGCTCGCTGCCCAGAGCCCTGATCTGTTCTCGTAGCACATCCATGGTAGCATCCTCCCTCAATTTAAATGTAGCAATCTCTGTTACCGGCGCAGCGAAGGCAGCATTGAAGTCGCCAACCAGATTCTGGATGTGGACGATCTCTGGTGGTCCAGAAACCAGTGGACCAAAGAATTTTTGGACAGATTCCTTGTAACCGGGTAGTGCCATTAGCGCCTTGTGGGCCTCGTATGTTTCCCAAACTGATTGGAGTGTCAGACTGTACATTACTCGCCAACACGGATATGATCAAAACCTGCTGCAAAAGATCCCACATGCTTATCGTTGTCCTTCTCAACCTGTAAAGCATGGTAGGCTCTATGTGTCCCAAATCAGCACCGACTCAGGGCCTGCAAAGCGGAAATTGCATACTGGAGGCATCCCGGACTCTGGGCCGCGGTTGTGGAGCCAAGGGCTTTAGCCCCACCCTCAACGAAAGCATCGGAACAGGGGAAAGTTACAATTTCTACAACGTTCATGTCGGATGATAAAGTAGAACAAGGAAGTTAAAAGGTGAGGACAGGGTTACCATACTAGCTATATAAGCAGGACGAAAGATAAGAGATTAGTAACATGCCGTATAGATATTTGGTTGATGGACTGGACATTTAATTAGCTGTCGCAAAATAATAGAACATAGTACAGTCTGTCATCTGATATGATTTCAATCATACACCGTGCTCGGCTGCATGTATACCACGTACCCAATGTGTCCGTAACATCCCCAATGAACTTGAAGGGGGTCCGAATAACTTTGACGAGGATGGATGATTGTCTGGTGATTTCGGGCAGTTTGTCGAAGTAGGAGAACAAACTTGAAAAAGTATGTTGCTCGCACTTTACACGGGTGAAGGAGCTACCAACTGGTAGGACTGACAATAGGACCAGGATGAGACAACGGATTGCATTGGGATGACCACGTCTAGTACATATGGTGGCAGAAGCAACGATACTATCGGACAAGACGGTGGCATGACGTCAGCACCGATATCAAACTTCAACTCGACTAATGATGATAATGGCCTCTAATAGAGCTCTCTTCAACGTTCAACTGCGATACTCATGTCTGACAAGAACGCACATCCTTTCATCGTCCCCCAATTTACTTCTCGAGATTATAATGCTTTCTTCTTCGCCGGTGCAGCCCACTATCCCTTGACTATCCCATTAACTTGCTGATCACCTTCCGAATCTAATTCGAACTAGGTGCCTTGTGTGCTACGTACGCTGGCCTCTATCTTACTGTGCGTCTTGAACTGACTACCAGAGCAGCCTAAGCCATGGCGCAATGACGCGTAGGTTACTATGTCTCAAATATGACGCTCTGCTCTGATTTTAAAACAAAGCTGTTGACGTTGTCAAAACTCGGATTCAAATTGACCCTGCCTTCAAACATGCGGGTTTTGTGTCGGGTACTAGGCAAGTCATTGTGAAGGAAGGCACTTCTGCCCTCCTTACTGGCTTCGGCCCAACTGCGGTTGGATACTTCGTACAGGGAGGAGCAAAGTTTGCTGGATACGAACTCTGGAAAAAGAAGTTTGTTGAGATAGCTGGAGATCAGCAGACAGCGGTGAAATACCGAACCGCCATTTATCTTGGTGCCGCTACTGTCGCGGAGTATGTACTACTCTTCACATGCTGGCTGGAATTCAAATCAACTTCCCTGTGCCGTTCAGATTTTTCGCAGATATCCTGTTGACACCACTGGAAGCTACGCGTATTCGCCTTGTATCACAACGAGGCTACGCGACCGGCCTCGTGAGCGGATTCACGCGTCTCGCACGCGAAGGTGGCCTCCGCGAGCTCTATGCGGGATTTATCCCAATTCTTTGCAAGTCTGTAGCCAGTGTCGCTGCTTAATTACGCCCCTTGCTTACTTTTCCTTTGTTAGACAGATCCCCTATGCAATCGGTCAATTCACAGTCAATGAACTTTGTCACGAAGCTGTGTATCGCAATATGTCCGAAGAATCCAAACGCTCCCTGAGCGGAGCTGCACAGTTTAACATAGCCTTGGGAAGTGGCATCATCGCTGGTTTTGCTGCAGCTATCTTGAGTCAGGTTCGAAAAACTCATGTCCTTGATCGTCGAAAGACAACGATGTTGATATACTTTTCTTAGCCCGCTGATACCCTCCTGAGCCAGATAAATAAGGGACATGGTCCAACTGGGTCAATGATTTACCGGTTGACTGTGCTTGCCCGAGAGGCTGGTTTCCGAGGACTTTTCGCCGGGCTCGGTCCTCGTATGGTTATGACAGCCGGACTTGTATCTTCTCAGTTCTTAATGTACGGCGGCCTTAAAGCTGGTAACTTCTGTCTCCATTCCTTTTGCTGCTGAAGCTAAGCTTTTCTTTTAGCCATGGGTGCACCACCTGGTATAGAGATCCATAAGACGTAGCACCCGACGGTATGATGTCCAGGGCAATACTATTTGTAGAGTTGATTCCAAGTTAATGTGTACAACAGAGTAGACAATACATCATGTCTCGTATTTTCACCTACCTATGCCTTAGCTAACTGGATGGTAGTTGCTCTAATATTCTGCTACAGCTACGTCTTCTTTCGTGGTTCTTCCTAAACAGGTCTTTAGCCTTTCCCTGACGTTTTCCTCTTGGTCTACGTCCAGATCCCAAGCTAAAAATCGGCGACAAACGGCTTCTGCGTCTTCGAGATCTGCACGTTCCTTGTCTGTCATTTCTTCATCTAGAAGACGTCCCAACTCATGTGTGGAGATCAATTGACTGAATTACAGGGAAATTAACATCTTTGTATTTTGGTTTTCTTCATCCATACAGACCTGACATACTGCGCCCGTTGCACTAAGCAAGAGGGTACTCCAAAAAGTTCTGCGCATTTTGCAGCATGCGATTCAAGGGAAAGTCCTTCGGCCACTCTATTTATTCATCAGTCTCGAAAACATTGATCCAAGAATCCTTACCTGTATAGGTAAGTAATCTTCTCCCTGACACTAACTTGACGTCTGCCCACTTGACGGCTATGATTATCTTGGGAAACATCGTCCGGCTCAGATGTATCCATGCGATTGTTTACGACGGTGCCATCACTGGATGTGAACATGACTTGCATGTGACGGAAAGAGATAGGACTTAGGTCGGGATCAAGCAGGTCTTCTCCAAATAAGTCATGGAAATGGGTCGCCACGAGGACCTTCGGGCAATCGATACCACGCTGTAAGAAGTGCTTGAGCACGCCGCAGAGGAGGCCGGCGCCATCTAGCACGGCAGTTGATGCAGCAGAGAGCAAATTGTTGAGAGCCCCGATAAGATAGGAAGAATCCAAAGGTGCGAGAACGAAGTATCAAAGATCAAAGTATCAGTGTCTTGCAACGTTGCCGAGAGCCACGAGGGAGAGAGCATACGAGCCTGTGGAGAGCGTCCCCTTGCCAAACTCATCCAGGATCACCAGAGAACGAGCCGTGGAGTTACGAAGAGCAAACGAGACTTGATTAAGATCGATCATGAAAGCAGATTGGACCTGTGAGATCAGAGAGTTGATTGAGCGTTGATAGAGACCATTGTCTAAATTTACTTTTGAGATGGATTCTCGCGTCGATATGCGAGTAAAAACTGAATTAAAATATCTCGAACCGAAAATGGAAGGAAGGAAAGAAAGTTTACTCTTGTCAACAACTCCAAGTGTGGCGGACTCGGCCGGAACAAAACTGCGAAGGACGTAAGGGTCGTGATACGACGATATGAGAGCTTACCATCCAATCTGGTAAGTGAACTGAGTGAGATACCAATAACGAGCCAGAAGAACTATTCACCTGCGCCATGTACTGAATCAAGGCGATCTAGAGACCGAAGTTAATTGTGGCTCATTTAGCACCGAGAGGCTAAACCTGTTTCAAATAGACACTCTGCGGGATGTTATTCAAAATTAAGAGAGGATCGAAGATACAAACTTTGCCACATGCATTTGCACCTGTGCAGAGCAGTATGCTGTTGCACACCTTGTCGTCTCGCTTCAGGCCTGAAATAGTGGTGCTGCCACCAGTAATACGAGCATCATTCGGGACAAAGGTGTCGATGACCTGTTCCTGCAAAGGGTGTCTGCCATATATACCTTAAAACTTAGCTATCCGTGAGGTATTACAATATCATACCTGCCCTGGTGTATATCAATGATATTCTCCTCAACCATCTGTGGTCTTTGATAGTTATACATCCGGGACACCTCAGCGAAGGACAGAAGGCAGTCTAGTTCTGCACAGACATCACATGCACGACTCATCAACTGGTCGTAGATGAGTATCCTCTCAAGGAGCTCCTGAATAATTTCTATTTCCCTGTCGACAATTAAGGAATGCAGGTCACCAATGTGAATGTCCATGTCTGTCATAGATCTTAGAAACAATGATGTATATAAGTGGAAACTACACACCATGCATCTCCTGTGATTTGAAATAAACGTATGCGCTACAACTTAATCAGGAGTCAGCAATCGGAGACGAAGAAAGAGCACACTTTGATGAGAACTAGGAAGTTCTGTCAGCCCGATCACAACGGTTGAACGAAGACTCGCACTTGAAAGCTCCACCCATTGATAGTTTGAATTCCTGCCTCTGTACGCCACTCATCTAACATTGGCACGCAAATAAGGAATCCTAAAAGACGCTCAACATACATTCCATGTGCATGGCAAGTCCTACCCAGCTGGGGAAAGTAAACAACGTTTAAGGACGAAACATAGTCATGGGGCATCCTTTCGCAAATTTGTTCCGCAACCGCAGACTGGAACGAAGATGCGTCAGTTCGGACACGGCCCCGAAGTGCCGTGACTCACAAGAACAGAGTCAATGCCATGATAAACGTGCTTTCTGTTATCCAGTTCCTCATCAATATGTGGTCGAACGCATACCCGTCCCGCGTTAGCTGATTCCTCCCAGTCGATCTTGATTGAATGTTTCAGTTCTGCGTTACATGATTTTGACCAAACTGCAAGTACAGTTTCATTTATCTTGGTGCCTACTTCCTTGAAACTAGCAGTATCAAGTGCGGAGATGAGCTGAATACCAGCTCAGATCATACATCCCGCTCATAGGACAGTGACCGACCTGTTTAACAATATCCACATCGCTTGCCTGGTGTAACTCAATCAAGTTGTCTCGAAGCATTGCCGAGTGGAACGTGAACTAGACGCGAAGATATTAGTTAGGTTCCAAAATACTTGGAAGTACGAGACCTTCACAAGACCTTGCCAATCTGATAATTTCGCCTTTCCCGTTTTCAAGAGCCCCAAGATCCGCGGCACGTTTTTGATGCCTTTGAGATGGTTATGCATGACACTAGCAGGTACAAGATTCTCGGGGTTAAGGAAACACGCTACGGCATTTAATCTTGCGTTGATTACGGGAAGGGAGAGTGACGGTCGGAGTAACCAGGTCCGCATAAGAGATCGCCCAAGGCTGGTCTTGGTGATGTTCAGAGTGCCTTGGTGAGAAATATTCAATTTACAGATTCTTGCCACCTCAAAAGAACACAGGGATACCATAAAGTGACAAGCCTTCCTTCGTCTTATCAGAATGAACAGAGGCGTGACTTTCGTTTTCAAAAATTTGAAGCGAGCTATAAATGAGATGAGTTATAGTCGCTGTTCCAATCTGAACACACCAACAATAAGGCATCTGCATTCACTTGCATTACTCGGTCCCTGTTTGCGAAGCATTGAACAAGCTTGATGGCAGAGAAATAACGAGTACACACAGCGAGAGTATTTCAATGTCCCGAACTTCCAGGCCTCCAATGCCGTCGTCCTCAAGCTCATCGACCACGCGTTCACGTACAAGGTGGTCGATCAACGCTCCAATCGATGCCATCTGAAATTGTCTGAATTGAAATAGCGGCAGGAGAGCAGCGGAACGTGCTCACGCAAAGAGGAGAGGATTCGACCGATGCAAAGTTGGACAATCTTATCAGAGCATTCCATCGTCTGACTACAGGATCGCCTCTAGCTTCCCGTCTCTTTCGCATAAAGTCATAAGCATTTCGGGTTCTCTCAGAAGCTATAGACTCGAAGTCAGAAACAACCGTTTTGTCGACAATTGGGGATGGCAATTCCGACAGCAGCCGGAGAGACAGAAGACGGTCACGTCCCTTGGACGCCACGAAATCCTTATGCGGCCTGATCTGAAAAACGCCACCTTTTGCGTCCACTAGGATGAAAACCTCAATATATGCGACTTGTCGTGTGAAAATACAAACGTGCTGTGATCGCGAAGTGTGTCGATGAATGCGTCATCTGCATTCGAGCTGGTGAAGACTATGTCAGGGTTAGATTGGTCCAAAACTGCGCAAACACAATAAGCAAGCTGTTTCTCAAAGAGGTAGATGCAACTTAACGCATCATAGTTAGGTCGAAATGTAGTGATTCCTCTGTGTCTTCCATGGCATGAATCACGCATGTGATGGAATCATAATAAGCGCAACCAATGCGGCCACTGTGGCAGTCAAGGATGTCGTAGTGAAAGAAATCGAGAATTACGTACTGCTTGCACCAAGCAGTTAGACATATCTGGACAGATTTTGTCAATGTGCAGATGGGAGAAAAAGAGAAATCGGAATATATTACTACCCTCTCCGGACCTTTGGAATCCTCGTCGGAATCGCTACATACTCCTTCATCACCCACTGTACTCGAATTGTGCTCCCACCTCGCTTTCTTCCGTCTTTCTGTTTCTTGTCCAGAATCAGAGTGATCACCGTCATCTGCTTTGGGAGCAGTCGAGACCTGAGGTCGCCTCCGCCTTCGATTCTTTGGCGGCATCTTATTCGACAGCAAGATGATCTAAAATTGCGGCAAGCAGTGACGGCGTGGTAGAAGAACTCGGAATGCCGTGACGTCCAGACGGACATGTGACTTGTCGCGTCAGTCACAACGACTCGGACTGTCTTCACTCATACTTAGTACAAGCCGGGCTAATGTGACAGCAATGTGTTTGTAAATACTAATTCTGAACTTGCACTACCTCGATGTCTTGAGAATTTCCTGAGCTTTACTATCCGTGACTGTAAACAGTAGGTGAGATAAGTGTTGTCGGCTAGATCAGCACATTTACCATTTAGAAGTAAGCCCTGCGAATCAAGCATGACCCTGTTTCCTGAAGTTGCGAGAATGTTGGCAATTTCACGAGCGGCTTCCAGCCGACGCAGTTCAAGGAAACCTTTATTTTGTCGCATCGCATCTCCAATTAGTTCTGCGCTTTTTGCTTCTCCTTGCGCACGAACAATGATCGACTACAGACAAGTTAGAGGTGTACTGTGAAATTGTGTAAATGACACACTTGTTTCTCTTGAATTGCTTGATCTACCAAGAAAGCGGCACGGAAAGCAGTTTGTTGAGCGACCTACTCTCAGTTAGGCGACGGAGGAATTCAAGGAGTAGAACGACTGACTTGCTTTGCTTCGACCGCGTGGGTGAACTCAGGCGAGAAGGCTACATGAGTAATTGACACGTCATCCAGAACAAGGCCGAACTTCAATGCACGATCAGTCAGGCTATCTCGGACAAATTTGGAGACCTATACAGAATGATTAAATCGCAAGTGATATTCCGTGACACACGTACAGTTTCACGTTGCGTGATCAACTGACTCGCATTGAATTGGGCAACAGTGCTCTTGAGCACTTCGTTGACAATGGATGGTAATACTCTCTCATCATAGTCTTTTCCAAGATCACGGAAGATTGTGGGCAACGCTTGGATCGAGGGGCGGGATAGAACCCGACAGGTAATATTGACCATTTGAAGATCTACACTGATAGCATCCAAATGCATCCGAAATTCAAGATTATGAACAACCCACCCTTTGTTCCAGTCAAACTAGCGATGTTCCGAGGCTTCGCACGGATATCGAAGATGATTGGGGTCTCAAACCATGGAATCTAAGACCCATAATAAGAATCCCAGATAATTCGAGAAACAAAATAGTTTATCCTTACAACCAGATGGGTCCCCTCGTTGTACACTTCGTCTTTTATGCCATGTATGCTGGGAATACCAGCGTTATAATGAACGGGTGAGGACCTTAATCTACATTGCTCACCGAGTATATTTTATGGCACGGTGTCCACCATCAACTTGAGTCGTAAATGAGGTTCAAAAACGCATATTTTCCAATGAAAGTGCGTACCGTTGAACAAGCTCGCGTTCAAAGCAAACCCACCAGCAATCAACGTAATTAGGAGACCGCTCCCCGCGAAGAGGCCTTTCGGTGCGGGCCCACCTCCTCCACTAGCGGTTCTCAGCTGGTTGGCAAACCTTCTGAATGCTTCCTGTCCATTCATAACTTAGAGCCTGAACTTGAAGTTTTGCCAAATTGTGACAGTGACAAAGGTCTGTGTGACTCGATATCAAGTTGACTCTGGACTTTGGAACTTATGCTCGAGCTCGCTGCGAACTTGAGCAGTATCGTAAGTCTCCCGTTTTGTTAAAATGAATGTGGCAGAAGTAAAAACACCAGGTTAGCTTGGTTGGGTATCTATCGCCTGCTGGTAAGGATGCCGAGTCCGAAATGTCACCACTGATCCTCCCTCGGATCTAGGGTGGTCGTCTTCTCTCCTCAGATCTACGAGAACTATGTTCTTCAGTCAGGTGAAGGCCTGAGCACTGTTTTTGTTGTGACATGGCTACTCGGTGATCTATGCAACCTTGTTGGTGCGGTATTGGGAGGTCTCCTTCCGACAATGATCATTCTTGCGCTTTACGTGAGTGGGTTTCCCAATGTTGCCTCGGAAGGAGAATAAACAATCATATAGTATACTATCTGCGACACTACCCTCCTAGTACAAATATATTACTATCACTGGAAACGTCGTCGTGTGGCATGCGACGAATACCAGCCCCTGTTGCCCGGCAATGACCGGGAGAAGATCTCTGCAACACGACTCCTCATCCGTTACACTGGTGCCATTCTCTTTGTTGTTGCAGTGGGAGTTGCAGCGTGGTGGGTCAGCGAAATACAACAAATAGATCCTACACCTCCCCCAACTTCGCGATTGGAGATACATGTTTTAGGGTGGACAAGCGCTATTCTTTATGTCTGTAACTCTGCTCATCCTGCAATATTCAACTAACTTTGTTGCAGCTTGTTGCACGTATACCCCAGATATGTACGCGTCCATTTGTGCCAATGTATGGAGCTTTGGCTGACCTTTCTATAGTTAAGAACCCGAAAACGCAATGCGAGGGTTTGTCTCCTGCACTCTTCATCTTTTCCATGTTCGGGAACGTGACGTATACACTATCGATCTGCAGCAAGAGTATGGATTGGGAATATTTGATCACGAACGCTAGTTGGTTGGCAGGTTGTACTTCATATAATGGCCGTTTGTCCACGCTGACCGTCATTCCAGGAAGTGGGCTGACAGTTTTCCTTGACGCAATCGTAAGTATTGGCCCACCATGGATGCGATCATATTTCTGTTTACCTATTTCTGTTAGGTCCTCTGTCAAATTTTCTATTACCAATCAGCAGGCCCGGCCGAACAATTTGCCAGTGGTCACTTAGAGTCACTTGGTTGACTGAATATTTTATTTATATCTATAGTCCGATGATAAATCTGTATGGTCGGATAATGACCTTAGTAGCAATAACAGTTCTTTTGCCAGATAACCAAATGGATCTGTTCGTGGGTTCTCGCATGTCTGTTCTTTTGGCGTGGATGACGGCCCACCGGAGTCGGATAAAACAATCGAGAACTTTGTGAGGAACTTGCCTCGTTGCATTCCTCGTGTTGGAGATGGCATTGCATTTCCCACGTTGCAGATCACCGGTCATCCATCCCATCAGTCGTTTCTTGAATCTACTGCCCCGCTTCGAGTGAAATACTACATGCTTTGCGCCTCGTTGCAGAATTGTTGCACAAGGGGAGAGTGGAGGCTCTGCTCTTTATCAATACGCCATCGCTCAGTCCTTATAAGCTTTGGGAATGTCTCCTCCCACAGCATCGTAGAAACTTCAAAAGTCCATCCGGCACGATTCAAGCTCGAGGTGTGTTGGTCCCTTATCCTATATATGTGGGCAATTTATACGGCTGTTTAGTAAAGCCGACATAACAGGGCGCGAGGTTGCCTCACCGCAAATATCGAGTTGAGGAAACATCGCGGCGAAAGGCGACCGTGTTACATTCCAGTATCAGGGCTGGTCAAATAATTGGTTGGACCCACCCAGCTTGATCATCACCGCATCCTAGCTTCATGTCCACCACCCCAGCTATCACCACGAGCTCTTTTCATCCACGCAGAAGGAAACCTTCAGCCAAGTATTACAGTCCGTTATCACCTTTGATCCCTTGCACGTCTTATGGTGATGAGGCACACTCTCGGACAATGTCCAACAAATCCATCACTCATCTGCGCGAGGCTATAAGGTCTTTGGACTGTAAGATGGCGTCCTTGATGAGCCAACGACACGAGCTTGAGTCACATCTAGAACAAGCGGTCCGTCTACAATCGCCGGTATTGCGTCTTCCTAGTGAACTTCTGTCATCGGTCTTTGTCATGGGTGTGCTAGGGATAGGTGATGAGGACCCTGTCATGGTTTCAACATTAATGCTTGTTTGGTATGTGTTTTCTTCGGCAGGTGGCGTGATCACTGATGTTCTGTTCTTTGCAGTCGATGCTGGGCTGAAGTGGCGCTGAATACGCCAGTGTTATGGGCCAGAATCTCTGTGAGCCCTCATGATTCGCTTGAAAAAGCGCGACGCAAGCTCGACCGCTCGAAATCTTGTCCCGTTGATATTACTGTCAACTTCGATCCACGATTTGAGTACGCCGGCAGTATTATGGGACTAATTGTCCATGCAATGGATCTTATTCGTCCCGCTTTATGGAGGACGAAGTCGTTTTATCTGAGTGTGCCAAATCGCCCTCAGGCGCATGCAGCACTCCTTCGATGTCGAGAAGATGCCCCTCTTCTTGAGACATTATCTATACAGATATTTCACTCCATGCAAGGTGATCATTATTCGACACCACCCCTCCCGCTATTTAATGGACACACCCCACGACTGCGGTCTTGTTCATTCACGTCATTCAATTTCGGCTGGGATCACAGGCTGGTCTCTCGGCTTCGAGTTCTCAAACTAGGCGGCTACTTCAATGCGTTCACTCCATCAGCGAATACCCTTATTGAAATTCTTCGGCAATGCCCTGATCTGGAAGAACTTGCTTTACGAAATTTGTCCAGTGTCGATTCCGAAGCCTGTGACGTACGCTTTAGAGACTCCGACTCCCGTCCTCCATACAAGACCGTACACCTTCGCAAATTGACCAAAGTATCGTTCTACTATGCAGGGATTGCATTGGCACGGCAAATCATGGGCCAAATCACTTTCCCCAATCTGGAGTCTCTGGAAATGTGTTATCTTGAGAATGTGACGCCAATACTACATCTTTTATACACTCAAGCGTTGACACGACTCCCGTTGCGTCATTTACGCATTGAAACATGTTTGTTTAATGAGTTGAAGTTTGTTAATCTGTTGCGTCGATTACCTTCACTTATAACTCTTGAATTGGTTGACGTAGAGGATCTCTCATCTAACCTTCTCAAGGTACGTTAAAATATTCCTAAAATATTCCTAAAAGTTCTCGAGTATTAACCTTCAACAGGGCCTCTCATCATCTCAACCTTGGGTTTGTCCTCGACTGGAGTCCTTTACTGTAGACGGCTGCACAGCAATCGACTGGGACTCCCTTCGCACCTTCGTGGAATCGCGTCTTCCCGCTAACCCTCATGCTTACACGAAATTCCACAGCACTCCCATGTCAATATCATCCACTGCTTCTGCCGCGGCTGCGGCGTATGTCCGTTCCAAAGCCCTGCACGCGTACCATAACGCGCACCCGTCTGTCATCCAGGGCCCTCAGCGCCTTCGCGCCATTGATGTGACGCGGTGTAATCAAATTAGCAAGGAGATGGTGCAATGGTTGAAGATGCACGTGGCGAATGTTAAATGTGAATCTGCGAAAGGTATTTGGGGTGAACCTGTCTTGCCATGACGTTTTCGCGACCTTGCAAGGTCAAGTTCAACGATTTTTTGAAATTCCACATCTATGTTGTATACCCACAATGATTTATTCGGATTGCAATTTATACAGCTTGGCATAGACCCCAGCCTGCAACTTCACTGAAAAAAAACATGTTCAGTGACGAATGAACTAAGTACTAACTGTTGATATACGCAAGTAGCCTTTTCCTTTCCACCTCTTCACGCTTCCTTAGTTTATCATACCCTCTTTGCCCGCGGCCATATTCTTTTTTCTGTCTCAGATTTGCCTCTGCGGCTCTAATGTGGGCTGCCATGGATGCAGCATTATGGGTCACACTCTTCTTAGAAGCTTTGTATGGACCAACAGTTTTCGCCTTCAGGCCGATTCCCAATCGATCAGATTTCAGTGTGGTCGCTAGAGGAGTGAGCAGCGCAGTACCGCCATGCGCCGAAGATGATATGTGCACAGATGGTGTGTTTTCAGGGGGGTATTCTTGGAAGACAAGCTCTCTAGCATCCAGGTTGGGGTCGTCAATGTCTGAATCAGAATCCGACAGTGTCAAGTCTATGACTGCCACCTCCCGCAGTTCACTCACGTCGTCGCATCTTTGTGATTTGAGTTCTAAAACCTCGTGTGTAACACGATCTTCTCGTCGCTTTCCCTTGTCGAAATTAGGCATACTTGAAGAACGACGAACGACATCAGGACCCAACGCTTCGCCCTCATTCCAACCGCTCCGTTGCAACATCGCGAACCCTTTGTTGGAAGGGCCCAGTTCGAGCCAGACAGGAGGTTTATATTTCTCCTCCGTTGGCAACGGTGGTGGATCTCGAGCAAGAATATCAGCAAGACTTGGGGGTGGAGATGAATGTGTAGACGACGGCTCTGATTGCATCACTTTCATGATAAACCAGTTGTTCTTGTTTTTCCTCGCCGATGCCCTCCCTAACGATGGGGATGAATCATTTGGAGTTATAGGCATTACGGGAGAACTTGAACGATCTAATTGGGCTGTCCCGTCGCCTAGATCTCCGCTGCGAGTCAATGACCGGTACCAGCCTGACAATTCATTGCCCAATGAAACACCGTCGTAATTTGGTACATGTGAGGAGCTCGGCTGCGTATAGCTCGATTCTGTGGAGGATGCCGGGATAAAACGTGGGGGAGGTTGGTGTCGGCGTCGTGACGCAAGGGTTGCTTCTTGCTGCCATATATCCTCTAAACGTGGGCTGTCAGAAGATTGGCGGGTTTCTAGTTCGAGGCTTTTGTGCTCCTGAGGATCGTATCTAGAATAAATAGTGTGGCTCACTGTCGCCATAAGCCCTGTGAAGCGTGGCACCTACTAGTAGTACTTGACTCGGAGAGGCAACAAGTCAATAGGTACATATAATCACGCTTGGCGGACTTTGAAATACTCGGACTAAGACATATTTTCTATGTACTCCAAGCCGTCAAGTTTTGGGTCATGGATAATCACTAGTACAAATCTTGATGGATAGTGAAAACGGAAAGGGGTAGTTGGATTGAGAGATTTAGATTCCAAAACCTAATATCTAAGGACTGGGAGAGAAGTGCCTGCGACAACCTTAAACCTGCCAATTTAGGTGACCTGCAAGTTAGGGGTACGAAGCATCATTTCAAGAAAAAAGAAGGATAGTATATGACGAGCTACAAGCCGCCGAGCGTGATGGGGGGTAGGCCCGGCAAGACAATGGAGAGACCGGTCAAGCTATCACGAAAGTCAGAAGGGGTATGTAAGATGATCTATGATACGAAGAACTCACTCCTGAAGTACGGAAGTAACCACAAACACGGCGGTAGATAAAAGATTGGGGAGGACCAGTATAAGTCCCACACAGGTTCTCCCAAGCCCCTAGAATATTAATGCAAAAATCAGGGCTTGGCCATCGAGGTCCAGGGGGTTTCATACCGTAACTATTGTAACGGTGAGCGAGATAATATCGGCTTGCTGTGCAGTACCCGAAGTAAAGGTGACAGGGTGCTGAAGGGAAGACAAGGATTTTATAGCCGTGCTGGCAGTAACAGCGAGATGTGAAAGGAGGGGCCGGAGATTCGCGTCAGTTATTTGACCGCCGGCCACTAGTGCGTCTATGCGTAGTGAGGAACCAACGCCGCTACCCAAATAAAAAGAAGTTAAACACACCAATTTGGGGAAGGATTTGGTCGGTGTCCGCCTTGACTGTTGTAAGGATAGCTAGGACGTCATCGCCGTTTGAGCGTTTAGAGAGTGCGACATCCTTGGGAGCAGGGGTCGATATGGTGACTAGAGCGAAAGCACAGAGGAGGACGAAGAACGCAACAACGCGAAGGCGAAAGGAAATCATTGCTGACGCGAAGGTCTTCGGCGAGGTAACTAATGAAGGTGACCTCTTGGCTTTCCAACCGTTCCTGCGGTGGGGTTTTATAGTCAGAGATGAATTATATAAACAAACCACCTCCCAGTCCCTTCCCCCAAGAAGTGTATTGTTTTGGGCAGTGTGAGTGTTTGGGATCACGAGTTGTCCAGAATCGTCTACCGGTATTCGACAGTTCGAACAGATTGAATGTTCCTTGCGGTATTACTGAGCCCTGCCCTGGTGTTCCAAATAATATTATGTCACTAAAAGTGTGGAGGAACGTTGTCCAAAAAGTAAAACACTTCTGTGTCATGCGCGGTGACAGCTATTCCTCTTTTGTTATGTTTATTCCAGGAAAGGTCTTGATAGTCCGCGAAGTCATATACGGAGATTAGTCGGATCCAAAGGCACGACAATATAAGTGGGAACGTGAACGACAGGGTGGATTATAGAAAACACACAAGCACACGCTGTCTCCGGCAGAAATATAATTACGTTGCTGAAGCCAGGGCTATAGAAGACAGTGTCTTCTCTTCTATGCATTGAATTCCTGGTAGCCTACTAGATTCCTGGTTAGGACCGATATCCAGTGTTCAATGATGCAATTATCGGTGCGCCCAGGCCATCTTCAACGGAGTGAGAGTTCAGGTGCATCCAACGAGCGCACCACCTTCGACAGGACAGGAATAGCCAGCTTCCACTGGCAAGAGTAAACTAGGTCATATGGGAAAGCCTTCCAATTGGCCAAGGAAATCTTGACGCGCATCTGGGTAAGGCCTAACAGCCAGAGTCTCGATGGTTATAGGTGTGATAATCGATATGCATCCAACGGCAATGCAGAGGGATACGACTGTGGTTGTTGAGCAATCACTCCAGATTTCGGCACAATAGCTCAATACATGGCTACTATTAAAGCGTGCTTCCTCATCCACGACAGCAGCTGGCAATAGATTCGGAATTCCCAGTGAGGCCCGGGGCTCAGGATGATCAGGTACGATGCAGATGAGCAAGTGCGAATAGACCGTGGATTTCAGCGCAGCGCTTGCGAAATGTCTATCAGCTCCGAACACAGTAAATCATGAAAGTGACCTGAAAATGTTGTACATATGTCAACTGGAAGCTCAAAAGGTCCGAATTTATGCATTCCTTATGTCCAACAAGATCACGGTTTATTCCAAAACTAAACAACTGGATCATGAAAGTGACCTGAAAATGTTGTACATATGTCAACTGGAAGCTCAAAAGGTCCGAATTTATGCATTCATTATGTCCAACAAGCTCACGATTTACTATTCCAAAACAAGGGCGCTAACTTGAAGGACTCCGAGTCGGACGCGGATGGAGGAATGATTATGAATCATGTACACGTGATCGGACCGTAACGTCCGTACTGGTAAACTTCAACTTGTTCATGGTCAAGCACTACTAGTATGGACCAATGGAATGGCTCCAAAAAGTTGACTCTGAATCTCTCTGAATGCACAAATGCTTAGCCAACCCCATCGGATTCTCGTATAACTACCTTTCGCCTTCTATCCCCATGCATTTGTTCTTCCCCTTGTTGGCTCGGATTCATTTAATTTCAAGGTGTCATCCGACAAAAATGATATGTTTTGCATGGCATCATGCATGTACCTCTCCTCATGTAAGAGTTCGTTATTTGTCGAGGATATCACTCTACTTAATCCATCTTGGGTTAGACCTACAATGTTCTGATTTGTTTTTCTTTCCTGTTTCTCCGCATCTATGATTTTGGAACATCAAGGTAACATTCATCACGTCGAACAGGTGCCTAGCCAAACGTCAACAGGTTTGTCTCTGTCGTATTGATGTGGATGACTTGAAAGAAACTGGAGTTTTTACACCAGCTCTGGTACTGGGATTTCTAAAACCGCCCTGGTTTATCTTTTCAAGTCTTGAGATTATTTCCCTCCACAGCGATGGAAGTCATCACGCAAACCAACGACAAACACCGCTCGTCCGGGGATGACAGAGCTTCCATGAGGCGCTGCTGGGATTTACTCGACAGGACCGGAAAGACCTTCACAGCTGCCATCAGGGATATCGAGGGAGACCTTGCGCAAGTGGTGAGAGTTATGTTCTATTCCATCTGCTTCCAGACAAGCTGGGATATTCAGTGCCTAAAGTGTGAATAACCCATTGGCGTGCATGTCGTAGCCGCCTGTTCTATCTCTTGAATTTCTATTTATGTCCGCATTCTTACATTCATGTTACATTTCAGTTATGCATCTATTACCTTGTCCTGCGTGGACTGGATACAATTGAGGACGACATGACACTTCCAAATGACATCAAACAGTCAATGTTGCGCTCCTTCCATATTCACACTGTAACTCCAGGCTGGAACTTTGACGGCTCCGGGCCTAACGAAAAAGACCGGATCCTTCTCGTCGAGTACCACAACGTCGTTGAAGAGCTCAACAACCTTGCTCCCCAGTTAGTTTCGTCGATTTCTCTCTAATTTGTCTTTCCTATCGGTTTTTGTAGATATAAATCTATAATACTGGACACAACGCAGAAGATGGAAATTGGTATGGCTGACTACGCACAAGCAGCGAGTGAGAGTGGGGAGTTAATTCGCCTCACCACTATCTCCAACTACGATCAATACTGCCACTACGTTGGTGGGATTGTAGGAGAAAGCCTACCCCGGACCTTCTCTGTGTCGGGAAAAGAACCATCTTGTGCCGATCTCTACATTGAGCTAGGCCATTCTTGGGCACTTTTCATTCAAAAAATTGACCTCATCCATGATTACCGGGAAGACGTAGACCAGAAACGGTATCTTTGGCCTGAGGAGATTTGGAGCAGGAGAGAATATGGGTTTAGTGCGATAGGGGAGCTTCACCAGGCTGTAGAGGCTGATGGAGGTAACGAGATGAGTGAACAGGCACAGAAGGCACTGTATGTGCAGAGTGAAATGATCGTGGATGCATTGCGACATGCAACGGATGCACTGGATTATTTGAGCATGGTGAAATACCATGGATTGCTCACTGCCAGCTCGAGAATGCTGTGTGTGGGCATAGCAAACCTCGAGTTGTGTTTCATGAATAGAGAGCTGTTCCTTGGGGAAGTGAAATTCAGAAATGGGGAATTTGACAAGGCAAGTGCTTCTATTCTCTCCCCGTCTATTGGGGTTTTTATGACATGCCCATCCCTCTAAATGATGATTTAGTTCGTGTCATCAAACCCTACTGTTCATGACACCGCAACAACATTCCGTGACTATTTACGCAAGATACAGGCAAGAGCGGACGTTTCGGACCCGAATTTCCTTCGGATATGCATAGCTTGCGAGAAGGTTCGCTGTTTTGTCTTTGTCTCGCTATTTTCTTTCAGCCCGGATTTCAGGACAACTGATACCTTATGCCATCTAGATCGAACAGTGGTATGAATACCACTACCCTTTGCACGAGCAGGGTGCTAAGCCCTTTGGTAACGCGGACACGCGCACTCCCATCCTACACATGGAGACTGAGCACGATCTTCACCTTGCAAGGGAACGACGTCTACGTACGCATGGGTTTATGTTGAGTCAATGACCCCTTGTCTTGTCTCATGGCTCTCACCTATAGCACGTAAGTGCTCACACAAATGCAAGTGGCAGCCTGAGCGCATGTATTCTACAGATATTTAGCAAACACAATGTAGTTCTTTTATACCTGTGATAAGTGGCTTCGTGTCATTGACAATCCTGCTGGTACTGTTCCATGCCAGGTCCGAAACTATTAGCTGAACTACGACGCACTCGAGCTTGAAGTTCAAACAATATGTACCCGAGCAAATTTCAATGTTTTTTTTAAAATATCAATAACTTGGATGTACGTAGATCTGAGAAAAGATGCTTCCATGCTAACGAGAGGACCAACTAAAATAAGCCACCATCCCTACCCATACCCCGTTCCCATTCTCATATCCTCGTTCCTCTTGTTCCGAACTCTCTCCCTCCCATTTGACAACGACCTCAGCGGAGACCGTACTCCAGTCGTCATCTCCATCCCCATCACAGCCTTGCTTTTGCTTGTACTTCTGTGAGACAATGGAGAAAACAAAGTAGGCGACTTGACCCTCGGCAATCGCGAAGCACCTGGAGTTGGACTTGGGGTTGTTTGTGGAGAATGAAGCACAGTTGGAGGTTGTTGGGTTGCTTTTGATCCAGCTGGCGTAGACGGCGGATGTCTAGTCAGGGGTTCCTGTGAGGAGTTGGTGTTAGTAGTGGGCGTGGGTGGGGAAGGGGAAGGGGAAGGGAGTTGTGCAGGCCCAAGGAGCGATCGACGTAGGGTGGCCTTACCGCCGGAAGTGTGAATGGAAACGAAAGTGGAGGAAGTAGTGGAGCAGGGAAGAGAAGAGTGGGGTTCACGTGCAAGAGTTGTTACTGTGTTTGGCTCGGAGTGTACACCTCCAGGGGGTGATGGAGACGAAGGTACAAGTCTGGACGTGGAGGGCGAAGGGGAAGTACGTCGACGAGGAGTGAATCCAGTCCTTGGAGTACCATCCACCCTTGAGGGTAGTACAAGACCTGGCCCAGGAGAGGGATCCTAGGTACCAAAAAATGCATCAGTAACCTAATCATCCGAACCAAGATGCAAAAAAAACATGCCTCCTCTCCTTCCCTTCGCTCTTGCTCCTCATCCCTCTGCCTCTTTTTCTTCTCAACGCTTTCCCTCCAAAATTGCTTCATCTCCACGGCAAGCGCCCACTCATTCTCCTCCTCCCCTTCCCCCTTCACTGGAGACACAGGCACAACGACGTTCGGCGGCGTAGGCGGCGTCACCGTAATCACCATATTACGCCTACTGCCCTTCTTTTTCTCTGTTGCCATTTCCCTTTCCTTAGCTCTCCGTCTGTGCATCGCTCGTACAGCATCTTGCGCTTCCTTTTCTATGGTCGAGATCGAGACGTCTGCAAGCTGGTTGGTGTTGGTGAGACGGTGGGGGTGGGGGTGAATGCTATAGGTGTGAGTGGTGGTGGTGGGACGATTTTTGTCTACCGAACCCACATCGAACTCCCTACCTTCATCCCACCCCGAACGAGGTTCACCATCCACACTCACGTTAACCTCCGTAGACCAACGACTGTCATCATCCACACTATGGCTGTCCTCCGGCTCACCTACACCAACATCAATGTCTAAAAGGCGGCTCCACCCGTCCCCACCCAACCCAAGAAGATCTTCCACATCAAGTGAAAGCGATATCTCTCCGTCCCTATCCCTGTCGTCCTCAGCCCCCCGAACCGACCGCTCCCCATCATTAACGACAGTCCCACCCTCACCCTCCTCTAGAATATACACAGGCCAACGCTTCGTTATCATGGGTCCAGTCCATCTTGATCGAGGCGTCGCTGCCATTTGTTCGGTGTCATCCCCCTCGTTGCTGTCAAATAACGACAATACCGAGAGGGCAGGCGTGGGTGTCGGCGTGGGCGTCCCGGTGGTCGAATCAGATGAGAGCATTGGAGGTGTATGGCAAATGGTAGGCGTAGATAGAGCCAATACAATACTTGAGACGAGATCGATGGAGGTGGAGTAGGGGTGAGCGTCTGCCAGTACGTCTACCCGACCATCGTTATCAACATCGTCATCATCAGGACTATGGACACGTATGGGATCATTCCCAGCGTCCGTGTCCGTCGTAAGCTTCTTCACTCCTGCCTCGATCTCGTTGTCCAGAGGACCGACTTCCTCCCGTATTCCCGCGTTGCATTCATACCCGTTATTCGACATCACCTCATCTCGGAAGACCGGTAGGGGTGTATGCATGAAGAACGATGAGAGGTCTTCAGAAGCCTCTTCCTGTATTTTTGCTTGGTGTTCATGTTCGTATTCATCATCCAATACTGCTTTGCCCGCTTCGTCCTTGAACCTCTCACTTTCCCCTTCATTGTAAGGTGGGACGGAGCAATTGAATTCGGAGGTGGAGGTGGGTTGAGCACCCCCGTTCGCAGTTTCTATCTCCTGCCCCGTCGTCGGCACACTAAACTCCTCCCAAACTTCTACCTTTTCCTCACCTCCGTCAGTCGACATGTTTGCCTTGTAGGTCAGTGTGGCTATCTCAGAACGCTCGCCGGTTGAGCCAAAGGAGGATAGGGGGGCAGAGACAAGGGTATTGGAATCGTATTGTTGGTGTGTGGTGGGGCAGGTATCTGCATTTGCATCCGCATTCACCCGACCTTCGTCATCGTCGTCATCGTCGTCGGCGGGCGTGTGCTTATCCGTACCCTCATTTTCGTTCACTCGCCAATCTCCATTGTCGGTGTTAGGGCAAGAATCAGGCAGAAACACATGACTACATGGAATTGTTGCATCAGACTCGTCCTCTTCATTTCTGGCAGGGCAGAATGTGGAGTCGCCACCCCCATCTCCACCTCTCCGCAAGGTAATGACGATTTTCTTCTCTTGGTTGTCTCCATCGCCTTGCAGTCCTAATTCTTGGATTAATGTATCCTCGCTAGCGCCCGACATTTCACCTGCGTCCGTTTCTTGCTCGGCATTGACTTCAAAGGCTCGAATTGGACAATGGATTGTTTGTGAATTGTCTGGTTCTGATTGGGTTATTGGAGCTGCGGTCCTACTGGATGCAAGGACAGCCAAAGCGAGACCCAGAATCAATAAAGAGGCGATGGTGTATTGCATTGATAAAGAGAACAAGGGGGGAGGAGAGAGGAACATGTTGGGATGGACATAGAGAGTGATTGCCAGTCCAGAGATGAACGGGATAGCGAGCAACCAACGGAGGGGGTCGAGCAGATCAAGCATCTCCTCGATTTGCTCGAGTGTACCTAGAAAGACGTCAAGGAATGAAGATGACTGTTAGTGTGAGATGATCGTCAGGAACAGGTAGACTTCTGGAACTCGAAAGGACGCCGTACCTTTGATGGGAAGAGGTGTCGGACGTGCACGTGGAAGTACGGCTGGTTAACTTGAGGTTGGAGGATACACGTGCCAGTGAGGGCCACGAGGATTAAGAAGATGGTCCATCGTTGTATGACAGTATTCGAAGGGTGCGAGATTGATGGTGGTGGTGGTGGTGGAGGAGGACTCGAAGCTGCAACCGAGTCAATCAGATCTGGTACTTGGTCGACCACCCATGGGCGACAACTAGTCATATTGACGAAGCCAGTCCCAGTTCCAACCAAGACGAACCCCAGCCCAGATGAGGGGTAGTCACCAGAGTACCGGGCCTTGATCGCTAGCCATCCGAGAACAGCGAGGGAGAGCATGTAACACCCCATGAGGACCTGGAATACGGGGAGATCCACACCATACTTGAGGGATATTTGGATGAGGGATGGGAGCAGGACGGGGATGGTTACAGTAGTGGGCGTCGGAGTTGATTGTGGAACGCGATCGACGGTCGGCAAGAATGCGATAACGGAGATAAAAATGAATTTTGAAACTGCTAAGAAATTAGCAGGGAATAACATATTGAAATTGTGGTATTTTTGGGAAAATACCAGGTTTTTAACATTTCTTATAGACGACAAGACGGAGGCTGACAAGGAAACCAACCTTGGCTTCAAAAGGAAAATCACGATCGCGTTTATATTAATCACGTGATGTGGAAACATCTTGTGACCCATTGATGCAAAGATGCCTGTCAGAACATCCACCTGACGTCGATCAGAGCGTATCTGCAAATCGTTTCTTCTGATATAAAGGGAAATGTTTTTCATGATCATGGTAAGTTAATTGGCTGGTAAAAACGGTTGCAGATATGCTCTATTCTAGGTCACCCGTATATTTGCCTACAGGAATCGCAGCAGCTATTTTTTGATGGCACTGACGCTAGTATCTACGTATCCAGAGCTATAAGTGTGCTGCATCTGTATGTTATCCCCAACGGTTATCTAACC
>QLOK01042923.1:0-14362 GCA_003313805.1 Tricholoma flavovirens
GACTCCTCAGTTCAATTTTTTATCTATCTTATCAATCTTATCTACTGATCAAACCTCATGTACAATGTATTTCCTGTGTGATTTCGGCCGATGGCAACCGATGGGACCCCCTCACTACGCCACTCTTAAGTTGGGGCAGACCTTATATCAATCAGATCGACTTATCATCTGATATATTAGGTCAGCTACCGGAGACTATTTCGAAAGGGCCTATCGTTCTGCAAATAGCTGGAACTTAATAATTGGGCGCCAATAATTGAGCGCCCCTTCAGGCTCGGACTCGTAAAACGAAAGAACTCGGACATGCCATATGGAGTAGTGGCCCGCTAGCTCAAGTTACAGCTTCTTGAATCATCATTTGATATTGCTCACGTACGGGCCAACCATGGTTTCCGCCAAGGAGTCCATCCCAATGAGGATCCAGTCAGCCTCTTAATATATACGACCTATTCCAAGTCGAGGCTTCATAGAAAATCTCAGGAGAAGTTACGGGCAGGCAGTCTTGAACGGAAATAATTCGGTGGAGGATCCGAGGTTCTGACTGTAGTTACTTAGTCCAGTCGTAGATATCATCATAATTCGCCGCGCAGCGGAGAAATTTTAGACATTTTCACATAGGCCTGAGGTATGGTGCGGATAATTATCGACATATTTGGGGCCAGAGCCAATTTCCGGGAAAAAATCGCAACGATCTGGATCACGGATTTGGCAGAGCTTTCAGGGATCCTGGCATGGACTGGCCCCAGGTGATCTTTAGCTCCGAAGTTGCTACAAATCATGATCTCAATGACAGTCTGGAGTGCGCCGAGTCACGGTCAACCTCGAGTACCATCACACATTAATCATTAGTACCCATTGTTCTTTCTGTGCTTTATCACTCACACCATAATGACAGAAATTACCAAGGAAGGACGGTATTTCTTCAATTGACAACGAGACGATCGACGGATCCACCATGAACGTTGAGCGATTATTAATACTAGGCGAATTCATTAATACCAAGATAGTACTTACGCTGTGAGGGCCGCTGCTCCGTACGGCATGTCCGAGTTCTTTCAGCAGGTCGTATAGATAGCCATGCCAGTGATAGCGCCATCAGTGCAGATTGACGTCAAGCTATAAATAGTCCGTCGTGAAACCAGAGCACGGGGCCCCAGTCCAGTGCCCATGATCACGCGGCAGTGACGTGCCAAAATGATTGTTGTCGTGGTAAATTAGCCCGCTCAGGGCTTAAAGCTTACGTGGGTGTCTCCACATAATATCACAAGCTCTGGCCGCAGTGAATCAAGCGAAGGCAGGCTATATCCTAAATGACCTAAGTCGAAAGCAAGCACTGGCGGTGTCTGAAGGAATCTAGTGTTTCATGACGGAGAGGCGTTACAAGTATGGCATCTGCCAGCCGCTACAGAAAGGGTAAAGTCGTCCACGCAGGCTTACACGACATCGTATCTGGGTTTCCAAACACGATCATCTCACAGTTACTCACTATTCTTGGATCCCTATTGGTGCTATGCCCATTCGGGCAAACGACATTTGGCAACTGAGATTGGTTGGGTCGTTTCGAACAACGACACTGGCATATCTACCAAAGGTGAATTCTCCCGGAGAAATTCTGCCCAGCCGACCCCTGATGAAATCTCTGATCTGCCCCAAGGAAAACCTCCGAGATGACACGGAGTCGATAGGAAAGCTTTCATGCGCATGAAAAGCCTGCGTTAACAGATTTAAGAGATCGCCCTGCAATTCACCCCATGATTCAGTCGTTGATGCAGGATTCTCCCGCCGTGTGGGAAGAGTACCGTGAATACCGCATCGTAAGCACAACTCTTATTCTGCCATTGAATGCCAAATGGAACATTTATTTGCACCGTATCGGACAAATCGCTAGTAGTCGGGTGCTCGACTTGCTGGCAGTGGCGCCAAACAAACAACACACAACAGCCATTCATCGGCAAACGCCGCATGGATATGAGCGGACAGGAATTCCCACGCTACCCCAACTCGCCCAAAGGATAATAACCTCATTCTCAATGATGAGAACTCGGAATTCTCTCGAGTAGGTGGCCATGAACTTGAAAGGCGTAATCTTTCAAGCAATGGGAATTTTGTATTTCATTTCATCAATTGCGCAATGGTTTTCAAGTGGATCTCCGCATGGACATAATCATACCTCACTGGCAGTGTGTGGTGAAGAACTTTCGAGGAATCTTTGCCCAGGGTCGTTGACACTTTTGCAGGACCCGAACGACCGGACGCCTCTAAACATCGATTACCTATCAACCATCTTCCTGTTCCATTCATCTTTGGTCCTTTAGATGTCACTGAATGCCCTCCGAATACAACATGCCAACCACCTGCCAGCGGAGGAACCCCAGATGCACAGCCCGCGACTTCTCGCGGCCGACCGTTCGCGAGCATTCTCACTACAATGCTATAATTGGAAGGAAGGCTGATGCTCAGATCGTTTAAAACGCTAGTATTTTACCCAAGCAGCATCCGCGACAAAATATCTTCTAGTCTTCTGTTCCTAGATGACCGGGCTATTGCTTTCTTACGGGAACCTGATTCCCACCGCTTTCCAAGGCATTATACTATTGGCTTTTACAATCTCTGCAACCGCGTACTTTCTTGCAGTAATTCTGCTCTCAAGTCGCCAAGTAGACGGGAAGGGTAACTCTGTCCCCAATGGTCCTGTAGGCATGCCAGTCATTGGTGCGTTTATTATTCGCCTAGGGGCGATGACGGCTTATAAGCTTTGGACGCAAATGCTTTGCAGGATGCTTCCCTTTCTTATCTCACTATCCTGAGGTTACTCTCGATCGTTGGGCGAAAAGATTCGGGCCGCTCTATTCTATGTGGCTTGGAAATCAACTTTTTGTCGTCGTCTCAGATCCTATTGTCGTGAAAGATCTCTTCGTTAGCAATGGTAGCGTGTTCTCCTCACGAAAGGAGATGTTCATTAAATCCAAGACCATCTTCGCCGGCCGTGGCATTACTGTGATGCCATACGATGCTCGTTGGTAAATCTCCCTGGACCACATTCATCCCTTACTCGTTAATAACATACCGGTCCAGGAGGAAGCATCGCAAAATCGCACATAATTTCTTAAATAACGGGGCCCGTGACATCATGGCCCACATCCTTAATCGCGAGGCGATTGTTCTCGTCCAAGAGTTGTACAAATATGGAAAGGCCGGCATGGAGCCCGTAAACCCGCAACCTCACGCCGGCCGATGTTCGTTGAACGCCATGCTCACTCTGGTTTTCGGTATTCGCACGGATACACTCGAGCACCCGCTGGTTGGAGGTGCCCTTAGATTGTCGCGTGAATTTATGTCAGTGTCTCAGAGGCACCTAAGCTCTTCGCACCGATGACCGTTATTAACAGGAATTGTACCGGTCCTGTATCCAATCTTATCGATTTCATCCCTCTCCTTCAACGCCTGCCTAGTTCGCTGAAGAGGAGGGCGAAGAAACTCCACAAAGATATAGTGGAAACCTATGGGGGCATGTTGAAGGATATCGAAAACCGGATGAAAAGCGGGGAAGACGTTCCTCACTGTCTCGTAAAGGCCATTATTGAGACGACCGAGCAAGAAGAATTGGATTATCTCGATAAGGTGATGATTTGTTCGGCGTTTATGATCGGTGGCGTTGAGTCGGTTCGTTACTACCATGATTGGGCTTCAAGGGCCATGCTCTTCGAAAAAGTACTGAATCTCTCTCAATTTCAGACAGCTTCTCTCATGCAGTGGTTTTCCGCGCTCATTACGTCGCATCCAGATATTCAAGCAAGAGCTCATGCCGAACTAGATCGCGTCGTGGGCCGTGATCGCCTGCCTCGTGTAGAAGACGAACAGGATCTTCCTTACATCAGAGCGATCGTCAAGGTCTGCGCCATCCATGTCATCAATTTTGAATTATTTTGAATTGAGGCTCTGCAGGAAGTCGAACGCTGTCACAATCCGTTTTGGCTTGGCACCCCGCACGTAAATAACCAGGCCTTCACATACAACGGGCAGTTTATACCAAAGGACACCGTTATTATAATGAATACTGTATGTACCTCCCACGTTAAAGATTTCCACCTTGCGGCGGGGCCTCAAGAATCATTCTTCAGTACACCATGCACCATAACGCAGAACGCTATCCCGACCCTTTTGCATTCAATGTAGCAACCATTTCGTTCATTTGGCAAAAAGGTTCTAACTGGCACTACTTATTTTAAGCCTGACCGGTACATTGACGACTGTACGAGGTCTTCGGAATCCGCCCGCCTGGCGAATGTAACGGAACGTGATCATTGGATGTTCGGTGCTGGGTAAGGATAATTCGTCATCAAGTCCAATATTTATGATTTTAAATTCCAACCAGGCGTCGCATATGCCCGGGGATAGCCGTAGCAGAACGAGAAGTATGGTTGGGTATCTCGCACATGCTCTGGGCCTTTAAGATGGAACAGGTACCTGGGGAGCCTATTGATTTGAAAGAGTACGACGGGCTGTCTGGCCGGTCTCCAGTCCCGTTCCGTATCAAGATGATTCCTCGCGACTTGAAGGTCGCAGAGGTTCTTGAAATCTAGTTGCGTCGAAGTCGCGATAGAACCTTTATGTACTTATCTGTATTGGGCCATGGCTGTGCCTAACATGAACAATCGATGTGACGGTGACTCACTGGCACAAACCAGAAACCTCCGATCGCGAGTCAATCATTACTTGTAGGAGAGAAGTTTTGTTCCTCTGCCAGTGCGTCGTTGTTAGGCCGTGTCCGTTCAGCTGGCAGCTGGAGGCTGGAGGTGGTTAGTATTGATTCGCAGATGATACGTATAACATCTCATGGCAAAATGAAACCGTGGATTGCGTTTGCTTTGAACGTTATTGAGGTTTGTTCTTTGCATGTACTGAAGTTCGCTAATGTGCCCTCATCAGGAAAAGGGTAGACCAGTGGTTCTGCATACTCTCCCCGCCCCTCCTGCAGTAGCTGCTGCACCTGCGCCACCCCAAGAATCCCAGGGCAATATCCAGGCGCAGGCGCAACCGCAACCGCAACCTCAGCGTGGTGCTCTTTCAAACGCGACAACAACAATTCCACGCCTCATATCTATCGCAGAAATCATCAAGCGCGAATATCTCAAAATCCTAGAAGCTAAACATTCGTCCCGACTAGAAGGGCTGCATCAATATAACGAAATTGGATGTCTTGAGGACCTTGGCTCAGATTTTGTTGGGAAACAGGACGAGGGTGAAAGGACGAGGGCCGAAGAAATTTTTCAGGCGCTGTCTGGCCGCAATCAGTATGTAATTAGTTTCATTTGCTGTTTCTTTTTGCCGATATTTGCCCAGCGTAAAACAAAAGCAAACTCCTTATATGAAGATAACCCTTTCTGAATCGCTTCTCCCTGAACTTGTTACGAAGGGCGCCACGTATGGCATTTGTCTATAAATTCTGTAATATCTAACCTCTTCCCACTAGGTATCAAACCCCCGCTGTACGGAAGCTCACGAAATCTGCGAAACTTCGAGCAAAAAAACGTGCACGAAAGGCTCAAGCACTAGGTACGCATAATCAGGGTGGCAACGATAAGGATGCAGATGATGAGGAAGCAGAAGACGTAGGTGGGCCCGCAAAGTCTGAAAAGGGGACGAAGCGAGCAAGAGTAGCTGGGGCAGACAAAGAAGGAAGTTGATATCTTGGAGGCTTGACTCAGTGTCACTTTTGACGTTCTCGAGACCAGGAAATGGCATATTATCGAGTTGTTATCGAGACTTCCCTGCTTACCAACGAAATGGCTTACCCGTTTTGGCGACATCCACTGTGCTACGATGCGACGTTCCTCATAGGTTGTCAAGTTCTTCCGGTACTATTGCCTCTTAGCATTCACAGCTTGTAACCCTGGCATGCATTGAAGTGGGTACAGTGCACCACACCTTCATTCCAAGACTTGAAATAAATGTATCTGTGGGGTGTTGTGTAGTACATGATGTAAGGGGCTCTCCTCACTTATGAGTAGGGAATGGCAGGGATACCCCCGGATATAACCCTGCTGATCCCTACATAGCATGAGTGGATACAAATACTAGGGAATGGCAGGGGTATACCCCCTGGATATACCCCTGCTGATCCCTACCCAATATGGGACCTGGTCCTATCACTGTGAGCCTGGTAGGGTATGAATTTCAGCTGTTTAAGTAACAAAATAGGAAATATCTCATATAAATGGCTGAATATATGGTGGATGAATTTGGGATTAATTTTCATACTGTAACTTTCAAACCTCAAATGGATGAAAGTCAGACATAAGGTAGAGCAACTCCAATGTTCAGATAACTCAAAATTACAGCAAAACCTGAGCATAGAAAACTTTTGAGAACAGTAATCCAAATTCTGCTTCCCACAAAGCTTTATATGTGAGATTAGAAACTTTTGAATCAGACAGATTTATTGTTAAGTGCTGCGAGGAACTGGGGATTTCATGAGAGTTGCATGAGATGCATGTGATGTACTAGTAGAGAACTGGGGGGGTGTCAGTCCTTTATCAGTTCCTCACCTGCCAGGCCCCCACCATTCTGGCTCCTCTCTTTCAAAGAAAAAGCATTCAACCCCTCCAGAACCCAACTTATTTGAGCCACTAGCCATCAAGTGCATTTATGGGATTGACCTTGTCCACCTGCAAGGACCCCATGTTTACTGCTTCAACCACTGTGAAACCAGCAGGATATGAATTTCAGCCATTTAAATGCTGAAATGTGAATTTCCTAACATAAATGGCTGAATTAATGGTGGATGAATTTGGGATGAATTTTCATCCCCTATATTCTAGCCATCCAAGGGATGGAGTTCATATGTGTTACCCTACAAAAGTTTCTGAACCTAATGGGATGGATTTTCATTTTACAAGGGATTGAAATACAGGGGTTGATTTTAATCCAAGATGAGGGGATGAAATTTCAACCATCTAACATATGAATTTTCATCAAGTTTTTCAACAATCTATGGGATAATTATGATGTGTTTTCAGTGACTGAATTGACTGTTTATGTTTCATGCCCTACAGAACTTTTTTGTAGGCAATCTCTCAGAATTACAATAGGGTTGTTCATGGTAGCCATTGTTGGGCCATTTTTGACTCATTTTTGGCTTCATTTTTGGATCATTTTTGGGTGTTTGGCAGAAGAATGATCAGAATGGACCGAAAAATGATGTGAAAAATGAAGCAAAAAATGGCTACTGTGAACGTTCTGAAATGCAAACATCTAGAAAATGAAGTAAAAATGCATTTTACCTACCTCCGGCAGTGCTTGGCACATTCAAACTCCACCTCAAACAACTTGGTGGGAATTTTCATGAGCTGGTCACTAAAATTGGTAGTGTCTCCTTGTTAAGGTTGTGCTTATTGCAAGGGAGGAATTGGAAAATGTGCGGGTTTTCCAAAGGGGGACAAACGAGACTTGGCTTCACCTTATAAGAAGTTGCACCCTTCCTCTTGATTAGGGTTGTCTCTGCTTTACTGGACTTGCATGTGAATGCACGGGTTATGCGCTGGGTTTCCGTACTAGACAGCAAGTGAGAATGAAGATTCCAAGTAGTGCTTAACTAATCAATATTCAAACTGAATAGCTCGACCTAATGTGCGAGCTTATATACTAAGTACAAATGTTTCTACAATACTCTAGTAGAGTCTACAATGACTATTACTAATAGATGAGTAAGATAACTTGGGGATTACGTGGGTTGCCCGAAGCCTAGAATATTCCACAATGTTCTCTCCTATTTTCCTGAGTTGGACTTGTAGCAACTGATTGCTAATTCAGTTACTAATCCTCATGATCCCTTCCTATTGGTATTACCGCAGTCATCCCACGGGTTTTGTGATGTCAGAAGATTGGAGCATGACAGTATTTCCCCCTTAGTGCCGAGCCTTCGAGGCACGTGATCGTTCAATGTCTTGATTCGGTATTTTCTTGATTTTATTCCCAACCATCATCTTCCGGTGTCTATCTGTCATCTGTTCCTATGCCAGCCACTACCAACAAATCATCCAGTTCAAAAAAGACCGCTGTGGACCTTGAGGCTGAATTAGATGAGAAACAAAAAGGAGGAAGCAATAGAGTATAAATGTTAAGGGGGTAATAGGGGAATGATCAGTAAGAAGAAGGTAGGAATCAAAGGGGGTAGTAGGGCGATGGTCCATTGGAGCAGTAAGCAAGAATGAATAATATGAAATGAAAAGAAAAGGATATCTGGTCAATCTACCAATCACAAGATTTGTAACATTACCCTGTTTCTACACCAAAAATCACTGATTTTCTTCCACTAAAACCTTGACTTTCCTGAACCCCACGATGGGTGTGGTGAAGGATTAGCTGAGTTTGTGGCTGGAGATGGGAGACATCAGCAAAGGTTTGCTGAACAGGAGGGGGTTTTCAGGAGCAGGTGGAGAGGAGGGTATCTCAACTCTCAATGGGGTAGCTCATCGTTTGAATGCTATTTGTCTTGTCCTGGCTGGGGATGGGATGGTAAGGTCACTTGGCACATGTATAGGTGGTGGTGGTTGGAGGTTGTCTAGTTCCAGCTCTTCACTATTGGTGTCATGGTTAAAACAGATGGTACTGGTTGTATTTGGGTATGTGGGAGGGGACACCCTCGGGAATCGGCGTTCTTGCCATCATGAGATTTGTAGAAGGGTGAAGAAAATGACGACTAGGGCTAGCACAATTGTGAAGGTGATCAGGATTGGTTTAATGGGCCAGGGGTTTTCGGGCAGTGAGGGGAAGGTGCAAGTAGTGGTAGTTTTGCAAATTGTGGTAGTGGACATGTTATTGGAGGGAGGAGAGGAGGGTGCTTTGAAAGGTAAAGAGTGAAGTGAACAGATGTAAAAGAAAGAGAGAGGAATAAACGAATATATAGAAAAAGGAAATCTGCAATATTTGGTCTTGTTTTGGACTAATAGTCCCCAATCGGTTCTCTGGTGATATTTGCCTAAGCAGCATCATTGAAGGTGTCAGAATAAGTGATATCTCGTGGTTCTTCTTTGAGAGTAGGACAGTGAAGCGGAGGGTGTCCAGGGCTTGTCCTAGAGAATGGAAAAAAGGGGAAACAAATTCTGATCTGCAGTTGCACATAACATGTGCAAGAACTCCATGCTTTGAGAATACATGGATCATGAATAACTTGCTTTGATAGATGGTCAACTATGATGAGGATAGAGGTGTGGCCAGAGGACATGGGTAGGTGTTTGATAAAGTTCATGGAGATGGAGTTCCACAGTCTTTCTGGCACCAGGAGTTGCTTCAAAAAGCCGTAAGGTTTATGCCGCAGGGCCTTCAAGCATTTGCAAGTCGTGCATGAGTTGCAGAAATGTTGGATGAATGTTCAAAGGTTTGGCCATATGTAGTCTCGTCATACTAGTTGGAGTGTCTTGTTCTGACCAAGGTGTCCTGACAGACTGTGATCATGTTTGTACTGCAGGATCTTGAGTCAAAGGTCGTTAGCATCAGGAACATAGATGCAGTCATTACAACGTAGTAAACCACTGCTATCAATGGTCCACCTGGGATCAGAAGTGCGCTGGAGACGCACCTAGCATCTCTCTGGCTGTAGCCTGGCAATGTGGTGGTATGGCAAGAGCTGAACTGCTAACATGTGACTACCTACAGTTCTATCAATGAGATCACATGACTCCCTGGAGTGGTGCCTCACACCACTCCAGCACAGGAAGTGCACGGTAGAAACAGGGTCAAGGGAGTAAGATTCTCGGATGGTGTTATGGAGTTGTTCAATATCCATAATCACTGTGGTACGAAGGATTGGTGTGGCAAAATAAGTTGCCTGTAATGAGGCGGTGAGTTGCTCATTGGTAAATATAGGGCGCATATTGCTTGGATTTGTCATGGCAAAGTTGCTATTTCCCCCTTTGCAGTAGATGTCCCATTGTCTAGTTAGAGTGTCAGGTTTTGCTCCTAGCTTCCCAGGATGGAAGCAAATAACCATATTGAACTGCGAAAGGTATTCAGACCAACAGGCTTGGAGTCAAGTGAGTAACTTCGTGGTAGCAAAATATTCCAGGTTTTTGTGGTCAGTAACCATGTCAACGGGAATTGCACTGCCTTTGAGGTATTGGCACCAATGCTTGAATGCTTCAAAGACGGCTAATAATTCCTTGTCATGAGTGTCATAGTTCAGTTCTGCAGCATTGTTACATTCCGTTCCACCCGACTCAGACTTCTGATGGAACACTGCTCCAAACTCCGATATATGTTGAGATCGATCAGATTCCGTTCCAGTGCATAGTGTAGACTTTGTACATAGTTACTGTAGTTACTCATAGGATTTTACCTTGGGTACCACCCATACTGCTGACCACAGCTAACGTACATAGCTCTTACCTCGGTCTTCAATTGGATCTCCGATCTCGGATTTAATATTAGTATTTAAACTTAGATATTTCATTTGTATTCTGAAATTCGAATATCATACGTTATCATATGTTATCATACATTATCATATGTTATCATACGTTATCATACATTATCATATGTTATTCACCCTTTTGTCTTCGGACTTCTGATTGGTCCCCTACTCAAATTCCCGATCATCCTCTAGTAAATTGAACACCGTAACAAGCGAAGGGCGCAACTTCTTAAAAGTTGAAGCCAAGTTCTTCTTGATACCCCTCTGGATCTCTGATCGGTTCCTGCACAGATTCCCTTTCAGCCTCAGTTCATAACAGTATATTCGAATTCACACTTCGTTGTTACTCATGACCACCACCCAGACTACAACTTGAAAATGGACCACTCAGAATTCCTGACGTGCAGGCACGATCCACGGAATTTCTGCAATTCGCTGGTCTGTTCTTAGTCCCCCAAGATTATCATCTACATTTGGACAAACTTCACAACCCTCTAACATCTTTCGTCAAGTTGGCAAAGGTGCTCCATCAATTAGCACTAAATTAATGTCCACCAATAATAATCAGGGAACTAATGAACCTCTGCCATGTTCCCGATCCCCTACACCATTAGGGTATGTGGACCCATCCCATAACGATCATCATTCGGACCCTAGTGGTCCTCCCGATTCTCCGCCCATACCTCCCAACCCTCCTAACGATGATGATCGTAATCCTTTTGATCCTCCCGATAACAATCATGGCTCTGGTGACCCTCCTGTTCCAGGAGATGGCCCAGGTCCTGATGATAGTGATGATGGTGGTAGTAGTTCATCGTCAGCTGATCACAGCAATAGGTTTGTCCAAGCTCTCTTTGAGCTTTCAGGCAGCCTTAGGGATTTGCGTTGGAACTCCACACCCAAACCCGAAAAGATAAAGGTTCGAGAGCCAGATACATTTGATGGCTCTAACCCCAAGAGACTACGGGACTTCCTAGTTTCTTGTAACCTTCACTTTAGGGCCTTTCCTTGCGGTGAAAAGTTCAATCTGACATTTTCTGTAACCCCGCTAGACTCTTCCTGCTCTGCCGTTTTACAATACAATTGGTTGAAGCAATACAATCTGGTGATTGACTGGTCTTCCAACCAAATCTCTTTCCATTCCGCTGAACATAGAGGTCTTGCACCCCTGACGTCTACCTTGAAGACTAATTCATCACCTCAATCTTCTGTGAACTCACCATCCCTTATTCCCAATTGGATTCCTGAATCTATTCCCGACCCAATTCCCACACCTATCCCCGAATCTCCTCGCCTAACTCCTCCTCCCTTCTCGTTAATCAATGCAGCCACGTATTTACACCAGTAAACTTCCAGGCTCAATAGCCTTTCAACTGCAGTTAGCACCTGACGGTACTTTCAGGTGCACAGCAGCCATTATTAAACTGGACTTATCATCGGTCCATGAAGAATATCAAGAATTCGCTGATGTTTTCAACAAAGGGAAACTTATGATCTCAAAATAGAGATTGAAGACAGAACTCCGCCTCCTAGCTGAATGTACTCCCTTTCTCAATCAGAGTTAGAAACTCTGTGATTGTTCAGCAAAGAACATGTTAACCTAGGATTCATTTGCCCCTCCAAATCCCCGCACGGCGCTCCTGTCCTCTTCATTAAAAAGAAGGATGGCAGCTTATGACTTTGTGTCGACTATCATGGCCTAAATTGTATCACCAAGAAGGACCGTTACCCATTACCATTGTTATCGGACCTCCTTGATGCCCCAAAGAAAGCCCATGTCTTCACAAAAATAGATCTTCAACATGCCTACCATTCGGTTCGGATTGCCAACAGTGAAGAATGGAAAACCACCTTCAGAACCTGCTACGGTTCATTTGAATAGCTTGTAATTGTTACGTTCCGTTCCACCCGACTCGGACTCCCGATGGAAGACTGATGGAACCCTGAAAGATTTCAACCAAGATTCAATCAGATTCCGTTCCTGTACATAGTGTAGACTTCGTACATAGTTACTGTAGTCATTCATAGGTTTTACTTCAGGTAGTTACTTCGGGTACCACCCGTACTGCTGACCACAGCTAGTGTACACAGCTATTACCTCGGTCTCCGATCTTCGGATTTTACTATAGTATTTAAACCTAGTTATTTTGTTTGTATTCCTCAATTTGAATATCATACGTTATCATACATTCTCACACGTTATCATACGTTCTCATACGTTATCCTCCTCTCTGTTCTTAGTCTTCGGACTACCAATCGGTCCCCACCCGAATTCCTGATCAACCTCTGTCAAATTGGAACACCGTAACAAGCAAAGGGCGCAACTTCTTAAAAGTTGAAGCCAAGTTCCTTATGTTCCCTTTCAGATTCCTGATCGGTCCCCACACGAAGCCCCCCTTTAGCCGACGACTTTAACAGTATATTCGAATTCATACTTCATTGTTACTCATGACACCCACCCAGACTACGACTCGTAAACGAACCACTCAGAATTCCTGATGTGCAGGCGCGATCCATGGAATTTCAGCGTTACGTTGATCTGTCCTTAGTCCACCTAGACTATTGTCTACATTTGGACAAACCTCATGACCCTCCAATATCTTTCGTCAGATTGGCGAAGGTGCTCCATCAGTCAGTGCAAACCTAATGACAACTAATAATAATCGGAGAACCAACGAACCTCCACCGCATACCCGATCACCTACACCTTTAGATTATAGTGACCCTCCTCGCGATGACCATTGTTTGGACCCCAGCGTTCCTCCTGATTCTCCACCCATACCTCCTTCGGATCAAAACCCCTTCGACCTTGGTCCTGGTGGCCCTCCCAATCCAGGTGATGGCCCAGGACCTGACAATGGTGATAATGATGATAGTAGCAGCAGCAGCTCATCGTCAACTTTGCCCAATGACAGATTTGCTCGGGCTCTGTTCGAACTATCAAGCACCCTTAGAGATCTACGTCGGCCCACTGATCCCAAACCTGAAAAGATAAAGGTTCGAGAACCAGACACCTACAACGGGTCTAACCCAAAGAAACTACGAGACTTCCTAGTCTCTTGTAACCTTCACTTTAGGGATCGGCCTCAGGTCTTTGCATCTGACGAAAAAAAGATACTCTTCATCCTTTCGTACCTTAAAGGATTGGCTCTTAGCTGGTTTGAACCGGGTCTTAATTTTGGTCCCCATGACCCAGTCGGGGATGCTGAGAAAGCCCTTAATGAACTCTCCATGAAGAAGACGACCCATATTGTGAAGTACAACGTCGACTTCTGGGAACTTGCATCTCGAGTTAGCTGGAATGAATCGGCTCTCCGTGATCGGTATTACTGCGGACTCCCGCTTCGACTTCATGTAGAAGTACTTCATGGGGGTAAACCAGACACCCTCGCAGCCTTGCGTCTAAAAGCTCAAGATGCTGATAACATCTATTGGATGCAAGAAGAGGAATCACGTTTAGAATCTCGAAGTTCGGTCAGTGTCGGACACCCGAACAAGAAGGATTCCAATAAACCCCACCATCCGCAACCCCTGTATAACCCCCCCATTTTCGATCATCCTGCTCCTTCTATCTCCCGACCCTCGCATATTGTTAGAGACAAACCCAAGAACTCTATCTCCGACAAACTCGGGAAAAACGGCAAACTCACCGGTAACGAGCGAGAACACCGAATGAAGGAAGGACTCTGCCTTTACTGCAGAGACAAAGGACATGTCACTCATGACTGTCCTAAGTCAAAAGTAGCAAGGGCGGGAGCTGCTAATGTTTCGGCCCCCAAGTCACAGGCCGAAACTGCGGACTCAAAAAATAGTCTGCAATCCTCAGAGATATGCTACACGGACTGAGGATTGCATTGACCTTATCCGCGTAGCTAACTTCATTCGACTCAATGCTTCCACTCTTTCGGATACCGATTCCCTAACCATTACACTTTCTTTAACATCAATTTG
>QLOK01042930.1:0-23831 GCA_003313805.1 Tricholoma flavovirens
GTAGCTATGAAGCTTGTGAGACATACAGCTCTTTCTATGTAGGCCTATAAAGACCCCACTATGCCTATCGAGGCCTATGGAGGCTCGCGAGCCTATGTAGCCCTACGTAAATAGGGCCAAACTATGGCCTCTGACCGTTTTCCTGATGTGAAAACCAGATGATTTTTATTCTTTTCAATGGCCATAAAGAATGAAAACTCTACTCTAAACAGATTACTTTTCTACTTGGAACAGATTACTTTCTACTCAATTCCCTCACCTCAGTGGCTGAAATACTGGATGATTTTCCACATCCATGGGTCTCACAGTGTGAATCCCAGTCAATCAATGGATTGTATTGTTTCAGCCAACAGTATCCAAGGACTGTAGAACAGGAAGAGTCAAGCAGGGTTACATAAAATGTCAAATTGAACATTTCACCACAGGCAAAAGTAACTGTAAGTTCAGCTGTCTGGGTAATGATAGCATTGCAAGTGCCATCAAATAGGCGGAGGCCAACTGGGGCAATAAAAACAGTAGGTAAGTTGTTGTTATCAACAAATGCTGAGTCCACAAAACAATGGGAAGAGCCAGAGTCGATAAGAGTTTGGGTGGAAAGGGAATGTGTTGGGATGGATAGTGTGATAAGCAGGGAATTGGGTTTGGAAAGAGCAGACACATTGAGGTGGACATATTTAGCTATGCAGAAAAGGCCAATGCAACCCTCAGCCTGTGTAGCATTTTCCAGAGGGTTGTGGACTATTTTTTTGAGTCCAAAGTTTCAGCTTTAGAATCAGCAGCTGAAACTTTTGCAGCTTGTCCTTTAGCTGCTGCAGACTTTGGACAATTGTGAGCAACATGTCATTTTTCACTGCAGTATAGGCATAAGCCTTCCTTCATGCAGTGTTCTCATTCATCTCATGTCAGTTTACCATTCTTGCCCAATTTGTCAGAAATTGAGTTCTTGGGCTTTTCCATTGATGATCCCAAAGTTTTGAATGGACATTGAATTGTTGGTAGTGTTAGAGGGTTTAGAAGGGAATTGAGAATTAGGTTTCTTGTTAGAGTCCTTTTTATTTGGGCTCCCAACAACTGCTGAATATTTGGTCTCTAGACAAGTTTCCTCTTCTTGCATCCAATAGATGTTGTCAGCATCTTGGGCTTTGAGACATAAGCCAGCTAAAGTGTTAGGCTTGCCACCATGGAGTACTTCAGTGTGGATTTGAAGGGGTAGGCCACAGAAGTATTGATCACAAAGGGCTGCCTCATTCCAACTGACTTGAGAAGCCAGTTCCAAAAGTCAACATTATATTTGACAATATGGGCTGTCTTCTCCATGCTGAGTTCATGGAGGGATTTTTTGGCATCACTGACAGGATTGTGTGGACCAAAATTATCTTCAAGCTCTGAGAGAAAGGCTTGGTAGTCCCACATCCAGTGAGCTGAGTCTGTGGGGTCATTTAGTCTAGGTTTGAACCAACTAAGGGCAGACCCTTTGAGATAGGAGAGATAAACAAAATCCTTTTCTTGTCAGAAGCATATACTTGAGGATGGACTCTAAAGTGAAGATTACAAGAGACCAGAAAATCTCGGAGTTTTTGGGGGTTGGAACCATCAAAAGTGTCAGGTTCTCGAACCTTGATTTTTTCAGTTTTTGGGGCAGCATTTCAGTGCAAGTCCTTAAGGCTGCCTGAAAGCTTGAATATGGCCTGAACAAATCTATCCACTGGAGGCTGGTTGGAAGGGGCTTGACTACCATTATTGTCAGGGTCATTAGGACCATCTGGATCATCTGGTTCGTCTGGGTCACCATTGCTGCCAGTGGGAGGTTCATCAGGGTTGTCCTTGGGAGGAGGATCTACATAGTCAAGAGGAGTAGGGATTCAGGATTTAGTTGGTGATTGTTCAGGTTCTTGAGTGTCTCAAATAGACATGATGTTCATGCTAATTGATGGGGCTCCTTCGCCTAATTGACAAAAATATGTTCGAAGGTTGTGAAGATTTGCTGAAAGTTGTTGAAGGTCTAGGTGGGCTAAGGACTGATTGACAAACTGCTGTTACTCCTAGAGTTGCACCTGTGCATTGGGAGTTTTGAGTAGTTCTTTGTTGAGTTCTAGTCTGGAACATAGAATAACAGTGAAGTGTGAGTTCAAATATACTGTTAAGTACTGATCTCTTTTGGGAACTCATCCAGGAATACTGTGGGGCCAAACAAGGGAACAGAAGGGACTTGGCTTCAACTTGTAAGAAGTTGTGCCCTTCACCTGTTACAGTGTCCCAATTTCAAGGAGGTCAAAAGTTGAAGGTAGTTTGGGATTAATTCAGGAACCTGAATGAAGAAAAGGAACAAAGGTTGAGAAGGAGATTGACTAGATTCAATATTTGAACTGCAGAATACAAACAAAGTAACTAAGCTTTTATACTAAGTATGTACTTGGGGATTGGTGATGTTTTGAGAAGCTGAGAGGATGCCAAAGTAGTTATTACTAAGAGCTGTGTAAGTAACTAAGCTATGATCTGTATCTAGGAGCAATTTCAAATAAGTATTTCAAATAAGTAACACATGTCAAGTTTGGGTTTCTTCAGGTGTTTTCAGATCTGGGATCAGGAGTAATTTTGAATGAGTGAAACTTGTGGAGTTTGAATCTGAGATGCTGAGGTAAGTGGAACAGAACATAACACAGGCCCTGGAAGAGACTGGCTGTTAATGTTGATACATCCACATCACAGGTAGTACTTGGGACACACACCAGTATGTTTTGCATTGTGCATAACAGCTCTATACAGTAGTCCAATCGACCTCGATCGACCTCAAACAACTTTGATCCCAATTTTGAGCAATATCGAGCAATATTGAGCCCTCAAACATCTTTGATTCTGACTTCAAACACTAGCACAACTCTCTCATACCTCATATGACCCCCTCGAACCTCATTCAATAAGTGTCAATCATTTTATGAACATTCAATCAACCACAAACAGAAATATTGAACCTGTGATAATTCTCGAGCTCTTTCAATTGAGCTTAATCTTCATCCAGCTTCTTCGAACATCTTCGCAATATTTTCCACAAGTCCAGATATACTTATTTATTGATTCACAAGCCCTATGAATGTCATTGAACCCTTCACAATCACTTCAAACATCATCAATTGAACTTGATTGAACTTGAGCACACTTCAAACCCATATCGAGCTACTTCACACACTTTGGTGGCCATATTCCTTATCATTGGAGACTTGTACCATCCTCCCACACCTCGCAAGATCATATGACAAGCTTATCACATGAAAAACAATAGGCAAGGTCACACTTTGAAGGACATGAGAGGATTTTAGAGGTATTTCAGACTCCTCAAAGGGAACATGTGTTTCCCCACATGGATTCTTTTTGTTTGTCTCATTATCGCATCATTCTATCATCTACCCATTGTTATTAAACCCATTAGATTGTTTACATCCTGCCTCATGTAGGCCTCATGTTTTATTTCCTTTTTAGTCCTATGTATGTTTTTAAAACCTATATAATTTTGTATTACCTACCTTTTCCAACAAGAAATTGTTCCCCTTACTTCTCTATCATCTGATTTAAGAGCTCCCACTCTTGAGTCCAAGTCTCTAGTCTTTCTCGAAGTTTTGTGATATTGTCACGAACTTCTTCAAAAATTGTCATATCATTGTCTCAAACATATCGAACATCATCCAGTCATTGCTACTTGCATATTAGTAACCTTCATACCTTTGTTCAGGACTTCTGCAAGTCATGCACCACCTGCAAAAGGTCCAAGGCACCTCAACATAAGCCTTACAGGCTCCTAAAGCAATTGCCAGTACCCAAAAGGCCTTGGAACTCCATGTCTATGGACTTCATCAAACACTTGCCTGATTCTTTGGGCTACACCACACTACTTGTAGTAGTTGATCAGCTTTCTAAACAAGGCATCTTCATCCCTACTTTGGACAATATCACAGCAATCAAACTCACCAAGCTTTTCATTATCCACATTTTCTTGAAACATGGAGTACCAGCACATGTTACTTGTGATCATGGTTCAGAGTTCATCTCCCATTTCTTCTGTTCCCTAGGAATCACCTTAGATATGAAAATCCACTTCACTTTGGGTTATCACCTGGAAGGTGACAGCCAGATCGAACATCTAAACCAAACCCTGGAACAATATCTTTGTATCTTCTGCAACTACCAGCAAGACAACTGGTCAGAGATTCTACCTCTCGCTGAATTCACCTACAACAATTCCCCTAGTGCTACAACAGGCATAACACCTTTCTTCGCTGATAAAGGCTATCACCTGAATGTCACCATATTTCCCAAACATGAATTAGCCTCTGCCAAAGCACACAAGTACATGGTTGACCTTGATGAACTACATACTGAACTATGCAACCAAATGGTGAAAGCTCAAGTTCACTACCAAGGACCCGCAGATCGCCACAGAAACTTTCAGAAAGGTACCTAGGACCATTTGACATTATATCTCAACCTGGCACACATTCATTCACCCTTCAGCTTCCTGAACACTTTCATACTATACACCCCATTTTCCATGTTTCACAGTTAGAACCTTCAGTGCCAAACACGATCCTGAATTGTACCCAGCTGCCTTCTCCTCCCATCGAAGTCAATGACAACCTTGAGTACAAAATCACCAGAATTCTTGATTTGAAGTTGGATAACAGGCATAGGTGTAAGCTCCTTTACTACATCCATTTGGCAGGTCATGAAGGCACCAATGAAGAAAACTCTTGGCTACCAGCTACCAAGCTAGATCATGCTCAAGAACTAGTAGTGAGCTTCCATACTCATTACCCAAGCAAGCCTGGACCTTAATTCACTCATTTTATGAGTCTCAGGTAAAACAAGTTGTATTAACAATATCAGTAATCAACTTCATAATAATTCAGCCAGCCCACCCACAAGCCCATTTCTGGGTCCATGCTTGGGTCCATCCAGATCATTTGGGTCCATGAAGGACCTGCCTCCATGCTCCTTGATGAGTTCCCAATACAAGTCCTTCTCAGCTTGTATCCCCTCCAAGTCCTCCCCCAGCTCGCTCACATCATCCTCATCCCACTCCTCCTCCCAAACTTCAGGCTGCCCATTGGCAAACCATTTTCTGATCACCTTGGTCAACAGGAGCAACCTCCAGTCAAGAACCTGCCTTAGCATCTTGACTTCCTCCATCAGTTCCTGGACCTCCTCCCTAATCACCTGATCAACCCCAGGTTTGGCCCCTGTCTGGCCCCCACTCGGTCCATCCCTCCCCATCCAGATTGCCCCTTCACACCTTTGTTTTGACAAGAAACAAGCTGTACACAACTTGTTTCAAGCCCCTACTATATGTTCACATCACTGTCAGTATTGTTTGCATCTACCTTGATTTAGCAGGCACCTGTGACTAGGGCTGTGCACTGTCTGTCTGTACAGGTACAGCCGTACAATTGATGGTTGCATGATGGTTATGGTCAGCCTGTACACTGTCTGTCTGGTCTACTTGAAAATCCTTCAACGAGTATGGACAGTTGTGGAAACAGCCGTTTACAGTAGTATGGACACTGTACAGTATATTTTTTTGAGTAAATAGTTACATTCAATACCCAAGAGACGCATTAACATGTGCACGAGTGAGGTGTAGTTGTTTTTTGACAAGCATGAGAACTCGGATAGTCTCAGGATGAAGACTTGCAATGTTGGCTCACTAGATGATTCAGGACCTGCGGAGCCTTGGATTGAACTACAAGAAGCTTCAGATGAGAAAGGTATTCCAGCATTTCGTGCAGAAAGACAGCGAGGGCTGTCCTCATCCTCAATTTCCTTGATCTCGACAGAATGTCTCCAAAGCTTCTTCTTCTGCTGAACAGATGCCAGGCATTTACGTTTTGATTTTGAGGTCACCTTTCCATTATTGGGTTCTGGAACAGTTTTTGAAGGTAGTATATCAATGATCTGAATGACAATGGATGTTGTTAGCAGCTGAATCACCAGGAGTGCACAATGACAAACCTCTTCAATCATAATTCCAGCATCATTGTCTGCTTTGGATTCGGATTCTGGGTCGGAAGAAGCTGGAGAGTCAACGAAATTGTTGTTGTCAACATCAGTGCTGGCATCATCAGCCTGCTTGTGTTTGCAAGAAGTCATAGTTTTGTGGGGTTGCAAAATTCACTGCTGGAATGGTTTAGTGGGATTGCCATACTCATCAACTTGTTCAGCTGCAATGGCATCAGCTAGTCATGTATTATTTGTGTTGCAAACTGGACATTTCCATTGGTCTATACACATATATTGTCAGTTGTTGAGCAGCATAAAGTAATGCTTGCACTCACCGATTGCATCTTGCAATGGGTGTGAATCATTGGCATCATAATACCACTGAATGTGTGACACGTCAAGCAATTCACCATCCCATCCCCAAGCAGGTTGGTCAGTCATCGTGAGGAAGCCAAATTAACAAAGTTGAGACAACATAGAAATGAGGAATTTGGGCTATTTAAACTTGGCCACCAATTACACACTAGCCAGGGAATGCAATGGCATTCTCACAGATGGCAGCTTGCCCATTTGTTGAGACGTTTGTACTGTCAAGAAATAGAATGGAAAATTGACTGCTGACAACCATGATGATTGTCAAATCTAAGCAGGTGAGATAAAAATAAGAAATCAAGCCTTATCAATACATCAGAATGTAGATTGGTCCTCGAAACTTAATTGGTTGTAAGGTCCCAGGAAGAAAATGTAATTTCAGGTCACAGAATGGATGGCCATTGTGTGTTGGTGAAAATAAAGTCAGCAATGATGTGAATAAGATTTCAGATGACTGTACAGTTCATGAAATAAGGTTTTGATTATGGCCATCTGCTACCATACAACACCATAGATGGCTGTAGTTTGACAGTTGTCTTTGGATGTTTACCATCTGTCCACCGTACTATCTGAGTGTCAGTGCAAACCCAAGACAACACGGGTGTGGTGCCATAATATGGTGACTGTCAAAGCTGTACTATATGGTCATGGTGCACAGCCCTACCTGTGACAAGACAAAAGGGACTTACTGCCCACAGTCAGCCTCTGGTATCTCCACCAAGGGGGCTTCAGCATCTGTCAGCACTGCTGACCCCTCCAAGCTTCCATGCTCCACCCTTGGCTTTTTTGATGGTCCCACCCCAATCACCTTGACCTCCTCTACTGCTTTCCTCTTACCCTCCACCACCTTCTGCTTTGCCTTCTTTGTGGCCTTGCGTGTGGCCTTTGCTTCCACTGCCTGTGCCTGCTCTTTCTCTGCAGCTAAATGCACTGCCTCTGCCTCCTCCTCAGCCTTGTGTTCTTGCTCCTCCTGTCATTCCAGCTCCTCCATCCTTGCCTGGAGCTCAGCCTTTTCACAAGCTCACCTCACACCAGGGGCTTCAACAGTGGTAGTGGGGGCATGGGTTGTGGGGGACATTGGCAGTTGGAGGGAAAGGAAATTCTTTTCAATCATTACCTAAAATGGGCCATCAACACTCATGTGCCTTGTGGTCTTGGCCCTAAGGGGGAAATACTGTTATGTTCCATTCCACTTACCTCAGCATCTCAGATTCAAACTCCACAAGTTTCACTCATTCAAAATTACTCCTGATCCCAGATCTGAAAACACCTGAAGAAACCCGAACTTGATATGCATTACTTATTTGAAATACTTATTTGAAATTACTCCTAGATACAGATCGTAGCTTAGTTACTTACACAGCTCTTAGTAATAACTACTTTGGCATCCTCTTGGCTTCTCAAAACATCACTGATCCCCAAGTACATACTTAGTATAAAAGCTTAGTTACTTCATTTGTATTCTGCAGTTTGAATATTGAATCTAGTCAATCTCCTTCTCAACCTTTGTTCCCTTTCTTCATTCAGGTTCCCAAATTAATCCTGAACTACCTTTGACTTTTGACCTCCTTGAAATTGGGACACCATAACAGGTGAAGGGCACAACTTCTTGCAAGTTGAAGCCAAGTCCCTTCTGTTCCCTCGTTCAGCCCTGCAGTATTCTCGAAAGAGATCAGTACTCAGGCTTAACAGCCTTACCATGTCAAATCTCAAGACTGTCCCAAAGCTTGCACCAACCACAGAATATCCCTATCATCAGGGTTCCAGTAAGTAATTAATTGTTCAAAAATTTCAAGTAAAATTACATCTGCCTCCAATTTTACAGGAGAGGCTTGCTTCGTTCGTGAAAGCAACCACAATTTTGAAGATATTGGATCCATGATGACCTCCGACTGTCCACAGTGTTTGCCAACTGTAATGCTTGATCTCTCGTAGGGCCAACATGTTCTCAATCTTGGGCTTTGACCTTGTTCCAAAGCTTTTGATCGAGTATGTTTCGACATAAGTTGTTGTCTTCCTGAGAACTGAGCTGCTGTTGATTTGTTATCTTACATAATTAGTGTTTATCCAGCAATCACTAATGCACGTGATGACCGAAATGCTTGAAGTTAGTAGACAGGCGCCATCAAAACCAGATTAGCCTGTAGCTATAACTAGTAAGGCATAAGTATTAGTATCATCGGCAAGTATAGCCTTACGTAGTAATAAGCCAGGATAACAATTTGAAAGAGCCCCTTAACTATTTCGAGCATGCCCTATAAGTTTATCTGCCTCCTGGTCCCTGGAGTAAACCTGCAGGCTTTCCAGCTGCCAGCTAGATTATTGGTTTGAAAATATTTGAGGGAAGAACATAAACCGTCTCAAGAACCCTACCCCATCGGCACTACAGTACTTATCTTCCAATGGCGTGCACGAGCGCAGCCATTGGAGAGCCTGCTTCAGGCATGCTGTATAATTTTGTAGATTCGCATTTTGTCAGGTTGATTAAGATAGCCACACCCAAGGGGACCAAGAGTTGACCTCAACACCGAATGGCTGATGTTTGTTTATCGGGTAATCTCAGGCTCTTTACGGTCGATAAGGTTGTAGTGATTCTGCATCGATGTGAAGGGAGTGTGTATACTAGTAAAGATATAATCCTTGTGAAAATACCTGATTATAAACTGGCATTTCTGAGTCAACATTTACGTTAGGTTCACATAGTGAACTGACGTACTTTGCATAGCGTAAGTACTAATAAGATGGATCTAGTTCTGATAAGCAAGTCTTCATACGTTGCCATGCCCAGAGGAATTCATCCCGATATAACGGATATCCAGATTGAATTCCATACGCATTCTTGTTCGTAAACCCTTAGAAGCTTAGGATGGGCCAATTAGTATCCAGAACCGATAGGCATGAAAATAAATGGAACCTTGGAAGGCATGACAAAGTGTTGTCCGAGTCTGCCATTGAACTTTCTACTGGTTCTGATATATAGCACGCGCCAGGATGGTTCAGCTGCAGGTTTAGCAGAACGCAAACAAACCAACGCCGCGCCTAGCTATATGCTATGCCCTCGTTAGTATACACACCGAAAACTGCAAAGCCATCTATAAATCAGAGTTTTACCCGTCTCAGCTAGGCGGCAATCGACAAACTTTCCATGGGCTCTGGTAGAAAAGGAGGATCAGACACCGATGGGAAAAAGCAGAGAATGGGCCGAAACTTGTTAATGATCTTGGCAGCTGTCGAAGGGTAGATCAAGTAAATGCACACCTTTGCCGTTTCTTATATTCACTGATGAACCAAACATAATCATAAACATTTTGGATCTGGGCATAGTGAGCTATTCCAGGGATTGACATCAGACCGACGGTCTGAAAAGAAGACACAGTAATCACAACAAAAATATGATGGTTACAATGATTATTAACGAGTTGAGAAAGCGATAGAAAGCGTTTAGCTAAGATAGCAGAATATCTGGAGCAACACACTGGCGAGCCACGAGACTTCATTCACTTTCACATGTGAGCTTGAGGCGGTGAGAACAACGCCGCATCACAGATTGCTGTAATGGCCTGATGAGCAACTAATGAGACGGGGGGGGATACAAGGAGCAAACAACCATGAATTCATCCAAACTTTGTGACTAGACTCACGAGGGGCCCACAATCAATTCAGAGATTGAGACTTCATCCACTCCTTGTCATTGGCATTGAAATCAACACCTTTCCTCCTCCACCACGCTCGTGCAGCTTCTCCACCTCCTATGGCGTCTTCCAACGCTTCCTCGATATCGCACATCCGGTAATGAACCGGAAGCCCAGATTTATCCCACCACTCCAACACTTCAGGCCTATTGTGTCTGGTTGCACCTGTGAGGGCATCCTGGTCAAACATTAACTGTAATCCACTTCCCAGCCACCATTGAAGGACTTCAACTTTTCCATGGCAGCTAGCGTGCTGCAATGCGTGCTTGTCATACTTGGGCTCAATGCGGGACGCGGCCCACCAAGCTAGCACGTCGACATTACCTGCAGTACTGGCCATTTCCATGACACGACCGACCTTGAGGGGGAGACCGGTAAGCCTATGCTGCCGCAGCCACCAGTCAAGAACTGGAATTCTATTTTTAGCACTTGCAAACTCGAGTGCGGCCTCAGTATATTCAAACAGATGCCCCCAATTCAGCCACCAGTCGAGAGATACGACCTGTCCGTATCGCGATGCCCCATCAACAGCTTCAGCGACTGTGCTAGGGGCCGGACGAGGGACCAGGTGAGGACGCTGCTCAAACGCATGTTTCCACCATTCAAGAATCTCGACCCGCCCATACTGCGAGGCCTTGATGGGAATCAGATCGCCAGCAAAGATTGAGAGGAAAATCGGATGATACGTGGAGAGAAAGTATTCAAGAACATTCACATAACCAAAGCGAATACTAAGGACTGCGCCAATTTTAGTTGGAGGGTTGAAGCAAGGATCAGAGGCACGGATCAAAGGAATGTGGCCAGAAATCATGGCTTGATCTGTATATGAGGCCCGTGACCATTCCAAAGGACGAGGTAAAGTAGATGGAACGCCAACTGCTTTAGCAAGCTCCCAATCGCCGACATGGTCCATGATGACAGCGAGGATCTCGACTGGCAGATCTGGTGATTGATCAGGCCTTTGTGGCTTGGACGACAGGAGAGACGGAGTCTGATGCGGCTGGGGAGCGATAGGAAAGTGGTACGTGTGAAGGTCATGGTGTGCCAGGCGAGAAGCTAGGTTGTTGTCGGTACCAGAAGTTGGAAGATTACGTATCTTGAGGAAAAGGAGAAGTTCTGGGCGACTAAATTTCTGATAAGCACCCAAAACGAGAGTAAGTGGAGATTCTTGATCCTAAAAACCACCGGCTCTGTCAAATTGCAAGGGCAACAAGAGGAGAAAGAGTCTGTACCCACCCTCATCAATGAAAGTTCTTGAACAATGACCAAAGTTATTTATATACATGATCATGTGTTTATATACCTACTCCCACACATTCAACTCAGTAATATTAATAAGTACATCGGCAACCTATATGTTTTAAAAATCGGTTCATGTTCATCTCCACAGTAATGTCCTCAACCAGTTCATAATCCTTCACTAGCGCCTTTGCCACTTCAACTTCATACAACCCAAGTTAATATATTGAAGGATAGACCTGCAGCAAACTCACGATCATAAGAAAAGAGTGTTCTCAAGTTTGCTGGGAACAATTCGCTCCTTGTGCCATCCGCCTTCAGAACAAGCGCTAGCTCCTCGTCAAGATCATCACGATAGATACTAGCATTCTTGATCTTTGCCTCACTACAACTAAGGTTAGAGATACTGTTCTGTGCAGAAAGGGAAAAGCTGACGAGTTTTCAAGAGCTACTCGTATGTCTGCAATCTGCTTCTTGCTATCAACCACCTGCTGAGTCAAACTGATCGGAATGTGGTCCTGAAGCTGAATGTCCACCTCCTGCTTCACTTGAATCGCAACTTCGGTCTTGATCGAGTCACGGATGTGGTCTCTGTTCGACATACAATAAACATCCAGAGTCAGTCGAAGTGTCTAACCTTAGACTCTCTCCAATGTGAAACCCCAGAACCTCTCGTATGGTCTTCTTAGCCGCTATCATTTTCACCTCCTGCTTCTTTGCATGCAGTTGTAGCTTACGTTGCAATTCTTTGATCTCGCGGGTATGGTCTGGCTGGTCTCCGTTCATTCGAGCCTCAACCCATCAACTGCAGCCACTCACCATTATGTGGTCCAAATTGTTGAATCTAGTCAAGTGATCGTTGAACATTCCAATCTGGCCATCGCTATTCATCCGTGATTTTGGATAAGATAAAGAACCTTCGGGTAGGCCACCTACAGACTGCCAAGGGTGCTTTCCATCGACCTTAATGACTCATTAGGGAGATTGACTGGAGATGATGGTGACGGCCCGATGTTATCACCCGCGATGTAAATTGACATTGCGATTTCAGCTCAACCGTGACCTTGGTGGTGCTGGCTTGAGGTTTCCTCGTGGCCAATCGCTCATTCACAGCCACTCCCCCGATAACAAGGCAAAGACCTACCTTGTTTATCCGATCTTGGGGTAAACGTCAATGCTTTCTCTAATAAACGAGGGTATACAATTGTCAATCATTACATATTTCTTACAGCCTTGGCGTGTTCTTGAATTCGCTAACCAAATCACGACCCATACCATTGACAAGGTAGTCCCTTAAATTCGTAAGTGCTCGAACCTCCATTTTTCGTTGTGAATCCTGGTTCTCGGTACCCATATGTGGTAGGAGTACAACTTGGGGAAATTCGAGAAGGCGAGGATTGACTTGAGGTTCGTTTGGAAAGACGTCCAAGCCAACAGCCGCAAGCTGGATAAAATAATCATTGGCATGGGTAGGTCTAGGGGTGTAGACCAACATACATGCCCATCTTCCAGTGACTTTATCATCGCTTCTTCGTCGATCACTTTACCGCGCGCGGTGTTGATGATGATTGCACCGGGCTTTAACGCCTTAATCCATTTTTCTCCCACCAGGTGCACAGTTTCCTCCTTCAGAGGAACATGGACACTAAGAACATCTGTTTGTGCGAGCATCTCCTCTACCTTTTCAAAGTATTCGCAATAAGATGGAGCGTTCGCCGTTTTATGTCTTGAATGATAAATGACCCGCATGGGAAAGGCATGCACTAATTCGGCTAAGCGCAGGCCTATACCCCCGAGACCTAAGATAGCCAAGGTTCGACCTGTCAAGTCATGTGTCTTAGCTGCCAGGTCAGCCGGTTTCCAACTTAGAGCACGAAGCGATCGTTCAGCAATGGAAAATTGTCGAACCGTCGAAATAAGAAGGTATAAAGCTGTGGTCGCAGTTGCGTCGTCAACAGCTCCGGGGGTATTGGAAAGGTATATTCCTGGTCACACAAATATAAACGCAAGGAACATAGCATTTCATGTTTTTATTTTACCTTTGGATATGCATGCCTGTACATCCACCGCGTCGTAGCCGGCACCATTGTGTGCAATCCACTTTACGCTGGAGGGTAATTTGTCGACGAGTTCCTTGTCGAATATTCCAATCTCTTCTGCAGAGGAATTCTCCCTGTAGATGCCCACCACATTCGAATATTTGCCGCCAGGACGGAAGCCCTCAATGAAATCGTATCGACTGTGTGAATCCATATGCTGTATATATAGTAAGAGAGTCCAGTAGCTAGTATGGCATGAAATTATTCAAACACCCACGATTACTTCTGCGATATTGACAAGCAACCTCTTCACGTCCTCCTGTGCCCACACGATCTTGCCTTTGAAAAGACATAAGAAAAAAGAAAAGAAAAGAAAAGAATTCGTCCATACCGCAGATAAGAATTCGAGGAGGCATAGTCAGTTCTCCTGCTATCAAGGAATTATCTCAGGGTTGTTGCGACGACTCGGAGGTGGTTCAACATAAGCATCGGCCGGATAGTGGTCACGGCGGTTTACAGGACCCCGGATTATCCCTACCTAGGCTAGACGCCGATCCGGACAGATTTTGGCCAGATCCCAGCTTAGGTGATGGTGTCCAGACAGAGAGTTGTGAACCCCTTTTTGGCTAAAATAAGGAGTATTTTTGATAATATTTTGTTGCAAAAGCTGTAGAAATAGCTGTTATGGCATTTTAACACCTTGTCCTCTCATTTAATTGACCATGACAAAAAAATAACTCTCTCAGTTTTACAAATTAGATCAATTGCTCTATACAATTGATAGATCTGATCAAAAGAAGCACTTTGAGAGGAATAAGAAAAATCAGATAATTGCACAAAAGTAGCGGTGTGTAAGTGATTGGCATGCTACCGCCAGTCCAGACAGGAAAATTTTTCTGAAAATCACCGTATGCTCTAGGAAAAAACGGCCATAAACAATGTAAATTTTGGCATTGTCGACGCGTGGGAGACAATTTTGGCAGCCGTTTTCTGTCCATCTATCAAAATATCCTTTTTAGGAAAGTGTGGAGCCTGAAAAGGCAGTCCAGGCTAGATGCAATCCAGACAGGAATCGACCACAAGTGTCCGGACAGAAAACGCAAAATTATTGAGTTTTTGTGATCTACTCTATAGGGATAATCCGGGGTCCTCGGTTTACGTATGTACAGCCGAGATCGAATCGACTCCACGGCCCGGGATTGGCCCGGCAGGTTCTTTCAAGTGTTACCCAGGCACATGTTTTGATGGTCAGAATAACATCTCAACCAAACTATGATTGCTACAGCTTCATTCAGAACGATAGGCCCCTGTGAAAAAACACACACATTGCGGGACGTTAAATTTTAATAGGCGGTGCCCTATTTTAGCCTAGTTTAGATGTCGGAACGCTACGCGAAAGCTTTATGGTATCGACTTTCGTTAAAAAGTCCTTCGGGGATCAGAAACTCCAAGTCCCGCAGCGTTCCGATATCTAAACTAGGGCAAAATTTAAGTCCCACAATGTGTGCTTTTTTCACAGGGGCAGGCTATCGTTCTGAATGTAGCTGTGATATTCTTGATTGTATCAAATAGCAGCGCTTGCCAGAACTTGAAAACTGTGATGAAAATTGAAATCGCTGTGTATTCGATATTGCATCACAGCAGTTTCTCGAGTTGAGGTTGTTCATTAGGGCCTGGAAAACATCGTACCAGACGGTAACGAGGAAAAACTGAGTGACGAACTAAACTTTAGAATTGAGTGCCTCTAATAACTTGAAAGAATCTACAGAAAAGGGTTTGTGTGCTAGTACTTAGCGGAGCTTGTTCGTGTCATAATGTTGTCGACAGTTATTCAAGGATCAACTTGAATGCTGTACCAGATCAGAACTTGAATGGACAACAGCACGCCAACAATCCTCGACATCTATCCCCAACAATTTAAGCTATGTTGTGTCTTAACATTCGTCAAGTCACAGCGGTTTGAGGATCTAATTTGTTTCATAGAATTCAAAGTGCCACAAATAAAACTGCATGCGATACCTCGGCAACAACCTTCGGCATATTTTTCAATCGTTTACATTCTTGAAGAACGTTGACACCTCGTGTTGTGTTGAGCAGACCATGGGCGTGATAACTCTTGAGATATCTGTGGTCTGTGTAAGCTGGAAATAAAGGGATGCTGATACTGAGGCACCGAAAACAAAGTTCTTCCTTGAAGTCTGAATAGACTTTACGATTGTATTTACGCTGAAAGCGGTGTACACTGTCAGCCTGCAGATAATGAGAGTTGGAAAAACACTGGGACCTCATTCTTCCGAACCGTCTCCTCGTAGAGATGATTTTGATGGATGATGAAATGATCTGCAAGAACATGAAAAGATACACCAGATAAGTACATTTCAAGGAGACAAGCAGCTTTGTTTCCCCCATAGCCAACGAATCTCTCGTCGCACCTGGACATATTAGATATATATTACGTCTTGGATGTTTGAGATTTTGATGTAGGACTTACCATGGGGGGCCATCCTTCATGAATATAGCATATGGCTCATATGCAGACTGATACGATGCCACCTTGTATATTTCTCCAGGTCGAGCGGCGTAATACCGCTTATAATCCGTGCTATTATGGCCGGGTGCCCAGGAGGCATGAAACATGCCAATGCGTTTCGATTTCACCAAGCTCAACAAATTCTAAAAGAACTTCCGCTGAGGCACAGTCGTGATCGAGGACTGGGAGAAAAGAGCTAACTCGCTTGTCCTTCGGGAAGTTGACCAGATCTACACCTTCGTTGTATTTTACATATTCAAAGGCAGGAATGACGAAAGCAGAATAACCATCGAGGAGTTGTTGCTTTATGTGTTCGCTCCGCCTTATCGAGGAACGAAAGTCCGTGCAAACAGCAAAATCAATATCGAGCATCAAGACGAATTCTGTTCGAGCAAAGAATCGAGCAATGTTTCTCCATGTGTTGAATTGGCGGTCGAACGAGTCAATTACCAAGTGGACGTCGACGAAGGTAGCCATGGAATCGGAAGACGCGTAGAGGACATCCAAGGAATGGATGAGACTCTGAATAAGAGCTACGGTATTTCGAACATGGATGGTTACAGAGATAGGTCCTGTAGCATCATATGCGGCCCAGGGAGTCAAAATACAGGCATGGTTGGTTCAAAGGAAAAGCACCTTTATGCCGTTGCACCAACCGTTTGAAGACCTGAAATCGATTGCTTGTAATGAGGGTGGCAATGGTGATATCTTCAGGGTCGAACTGTCCAGAAGCTCGATAGAAGTAAGGCAGAATTTTGCTTGGATGCATAGAGTCAGAGAAGGCTTTGGACAGGAAAATGTCTTCGTCCATGTAAACTGGCTCTGAGTGGCCGAGACCATGTTCCAGGGAAATTTCGGATGAAAACCATCCCACACGGCCGCTTGAATGCTGGGGGGAGAAAGGATCTGCCATGTTTATCCGCAGTGGGCCAAGACGGGTCTGTTGTTTGGGGGCTGGTAGGCCAAAAGAAAGTAACGGCCAGAGGAATCGAGGTGAGGCAGAAGGAGGGAGCACGTTAGCCAAGGCAGAATGCACAGAGACGAAAAGCAGGGCTGTCGTATAAAGAATGGCAGTGGCCACATAGAGCACGAGAAAGAGTTGCAAAAGTCGGATAAAGCGAGAAGTAAACATGAGTGAACACACAAAAGTTTGAGGCTGAGGAAGTTCAAGTTGACGGGGAGTCTACGAACTTGAATGACTCTGTACTCAGGCTAGATCATGTCGTCGGAGGCTTCCTTTGAAATTTTGATCAAGCCATTGACGGGATTGCGACTCGATATTCAAAAACTACAGTATAATCATAGTCATTCAATCCTTGTAAAAACATAACTGCTCGTTCGCGATCTACAGTCCAGGAGCCTTAGAATCTCTAGCAGCAGCAGCGAGTCCAAGAGCCCCGACAAGGGCTACATCATTTACGAATTTCACATATCGAAAGATGTGTCCCCTTTCTGCCAGGTTTTCCAATATCATTGCTCGGTACTTCTCAACTCCAACCAATGAGCCTCCAAAAGATATAATACTGTCCTGCGCTCTGACCAGGCGCGGCGCAGCGTCATTGCTGTTACCCAGCAGGACTGCTACTTGTGATGCAAGATGGTCCGCGCATTCACGGAGGATGCGTAAAGCAAGAGGATCACTATCATCGAAGGCTGCAGCGAAGACAATAGGTGATAAAGATGACAGGCGCTGCTCTCTGGATATTCGGAGATAATGAGGACTCAGAGACTCTGGTCCGAGAGTCGTGTTAGGCAGTGGGTCTGAGTGATGGACGATGGCAAGGAGGTCCATGACATCCGTGATACCAAAATGGCTTAACAATCGAGTTTTGAGTATGCTCTCTGCAGGCAAAGAACACACGGATGCCCTGTCGTGCTCCATCAAGATTCCACGAATCGCCTCTCTACCGACATGGAATCCACCACCCTCATCTCCAAGAATCCAACCCCAACCTCCAAGTCGCCCAAGTTCCTCTAATCTTCCCTTAGCTTCTCTGAAACTCACAGCGATAGATCCTGTTCCTCCAATAACGGCGACAGCGTGCGTGACATCTGGGTGCAACCGTATAGGTGCGGCGAGGAGATGAGTGTCATTAGCAATTACAAGACGCGGCCCCTCAGGGATCGCAAGCAAGGCCGCGAGTGGGGGAGTCAAGCGGGCAGTTGCTGACGGCGCATCCACTCCAGAAACACCAAGCCAGGCCGCTGCGAATGATGGAGGCGCACCTGTCGTCGATAGGTCGGCCACTGGAACGCCAGAAGATCTGCAGGCTTTAAGTGCGCCGTTGACGGTAGCAGTTACGGCCAAGAGGAAGGCTTCGAGAGGAAGAATGGCGTAGTTAGATGGCCCTCCGCGGCTGCTGCCCAGAACTTTGCCATCGACATCGCAAATGACGGCAGATGTCTTTGACCCGCCACAATCAACGCAAAGGTAGAGGGACATCGCAAGAAACACGATGTTGGTCTACAAAAAAGTCTAATGGGTGACTTATCAAGGCCAAGAATCTGAAAGGTTTCAACAACAGCTACCAAAATTTAAACCATATGGAGCCATCGAGGCGTCTATTCCTCCATGAGAGTGCAATCAGGTGACATGGTTTAGTCGACTGACCTGCCCTCATTTTACCACGGATCCCAAAAGCATATAAGTAACGGCGAGCACTTCTTTTCTTCCTCGTGCGGCGGCACGGCCATTCGATTTCCCCATGTTGCTCATGACTGTCAATCCTCCACACGGTCGTTAGAGTGTCAGGCCGTGTCCTGAGTAATTAGGACTTCTCAGCACCCAGTATCTCCTTTCTTCCTCCATGAGACAGGTGATGGGTCGGTGGTTCCATACATTTCTCAGAATCTTTTGAATTAAGTACGGACCTCAGTCATGTATATCAAGTATATCATATACGATAGATGCAAACATTTACTTGACCAGTTAGTTCATGCAATTTATTATGGGGCTGTATGTGAATTGCGTTTTGTCCCTTATCCTTAGAGGTCGACAACCTCGGAACGACATCGTTGACTAACTCTACGAAACCAAACAATCATCCACCGTCATAATAACACAAAGCTCGCGTTGTCATCCAGTAAGGTGTATGTAACTACATCATTCACTCTCAGCGATGAGGGCGACAATCATTCTGGATATACCCGCAACTCAGCAACCATTTGAAGACACGTGTGAATGAGGCGCACCGATAGAGATAATAGAAAAATGAAAGGAGGTAGAAACCAAGCTTGATGAAGCTCTCCTTCTTGTGCGCCGATAATGTCCGGAAAATTTCAGTGGCATCATACATATGTGCTTTATTCCGAATTCTGTGAAATGAGGAAGCATTGAATACGGAGTCTGTGTACAAGGCTGAGAGTACGTGCTTATTTGCATTGAATAAAACAAGCGGCGCGTTAAGGAGAAATGCTACCCATTGGCCAGATAAAAGGAACAGTAGGCTAAGGAATGCATGGGCGATATTTTCCGGAAGCACAAACTGGAACAAATGATCAGACGTCGGTTCCTATATCATGCGTCAACGAGACATACTTGGTTGAGCTTGTTGCAGAGGTCTATTGGATTGATATAATCACACTCCAAGTCCGAAAACATAATGATCTATTATTTAGTATGAGTCAAAAATGGAAGCAGGCACGGTCCATCTCTTCAGCAGGTGAGGAAGATAACTTACGAAGAAAACCATGCAAAACAACAAGCCAGCAGCCATAAGGACTGCAAACAGGAACAGCCAGCCTGAAATCGCAAATTGTGTGGTTGTTAGATCATGAAGAAATGCCGACGATAAAATGGGGCGGTGGAAATAGTTTGACGAAGAGAAGTCAGACAAGTCTGCTAACAGATAAAAACGCGTACCAGCTCCGCTCATGTTGACGTCGTAAGTTAGGTGGTGAGTAGTATGCGTTCTAGAGGAAAGCACTGTAGACACCAGTCAGTGGCAAAGCCAGAGAGAGACGTGGAATAGATTTCGGCAGCCAAATCGTGGTTCGCGACAAACCGCTGACGTTGCGTCGTTTGGCACGTGGTCCGTGTGATAATTTTCTCAAAATGGCGGACAAATAAACAACATTTTTGAATGGACTTGGAAACGTGTAGAGTACTCGAGCCTAAGGAAAATATACCTGTGAACCGATCCTCTATTTCAAAACATTTGAGTCAAGTTACCCAAAATTTTGGCTACCCCATGAAAATGATAGAATACGTAGCGCCATTAATTCCATTTGATCATGGCTACCATCCATTTCAATTTTCAAGTCATCCGAGGCGGACAACCTGAGGTTCGTTGACGGTGCAATAGCGGGCCATTCTAGTACGTGCAGAGGACCCAGTACAAAATTCGATGGTCTGGCGTGGTTTATGTGTCACCGGTCGTGGAGACATTGTTGTGCCCCTGAGAGGTTTACACCTTTCTGGATTCAGGGATAAGAGAGTGATAAGGAATATGAAAATTTGTTGTTACCTTGTCCCACCTTCAGTCTACAAGTCAGCATGAAGAAGTTCAGAGTCGTTGCTGCACAACACCCAGGAGCGAAGAGCGGAGGTAGTAGCACCAGTACCGGAACACTTGCCGAGCCTCACTTCAACATGGGGGGAAAGATGTTGTTCAAAGACTGATCAAGAATACGTATTGGTCCATAGGGTGCCACATTCAATGTTGAACGCTGATCATGAAGTTCCCTTTTGTGGATTGCCTTGAGTTAACTTGCGCTCTAACCTATGGCGTTGTCATTCAGGTGCTTCATAGTAGCCACTTCGAGATCGATTGTCACCTGGCTTCGAGCTCCATATAACTCCTGCCAGACACGAAACACACCTAGGCGGCAAACCCGTCAAGAGGGGGCAGTGATTTTCTTCGAGCCCAGATGTTTACGCCAACTTCCGAACCCGAAAACCATAATTTTTTTTGACCAGAAAGCGCAACATGATCGCAGGTAGCAGCCGGGGCAGGAGACCGACAGAGTTGGGTAGTTATGGTACACCAATCAAGCATATAAGCAACTAGACAACAACCACGATTAATCTAAAGCCTGATTGTCCGTTAATCTGTCTCGTAGGAGAGGATATTCGTACCAAGAGTACAGAAGCTTCCGAAGCATGCTAGACCGTATAATCAACAGAAATGAAATCGAAAATGATGACTTTCTTCCTCAGTCGGCATCCATGCGTACATCTCCGCGACCACCGCGCTGGTTGCGACGTCCACCCCTTCCGCCTCTCCCCCCACCACGACGTGTACTACTATTCCGATTCATTTCTTGTGGCCCAGTGTAATCAGCGGGATTTGCGCCTGGTGGAGCCAAAAGAACTGTTGCACGGGGATCAGCGTGTAGTAGGGAGTCTGAGCGCATTTTCCTGGCATCCAAATGTGAGGAGGAAAGCTTGGACGGCACATGACAAAAATACTAACGAGCCGCTGTCACCGTCCAGATCCATAAGAACATCCACACTACCTTCTTCTCGGACAAGACCCAAGCCATCTGCACCCCCTAATCTGCCACCTAACGTCGTACCGGCGGTGGTACTACCAACTATTCGCACGGACAATACCTTTCCATCAGCAGGTTGATTATTGAACTTTTGCACTGCGGCGGAAGCGGACGTCGGTGTTTTGAATGTAAGCCTGATGCAAACTTCGCCAGTGCCAGACACCGATTTTGAGTTTGTAATCTCTCCGCAACGCTTGAAAATCGCTGCTACGTCCTCGGCCGTTGTTCCCGCAACCAACCCACCGACCTCCACGACATTTCCTTTCACAGATGAGCCTGCGCCTTTAATTGACAGTTGGCTAGGATTTGAGGAAGCCGTAGCATCCCGAAGCGCCTTTTGGGTGATTGTATTCAGGTTGACCTTGGGCGCCGTAGGCTTATCGGTAAGACGAGCAGAAAGAGAGTTAGATTCGTAGAGGTCGTGTGTCCAAGGTGAGTCCACATCGCCTTTTGGTATCCGTTGAGCACGATTCTGGAGCCCGGATGAGTATTAAAGCGAAGCAAGAGGATAGTAGTATACACACATATGGTGTCGAGGATCGACTTGAAGACTGACTGCCTCTGGAACGAATGGGGCCGGCTGTTGAATTGGCGGGGATGCTCATGCGCTCAAGTAAGGAAGTCATTGTTTGACGTTAAGCGATGAGCGTTGGACGTTGGACTCAAAAAGATGAGACAGGCTACAACGGAGTCTAGTATTTGGCAATATCCCCGAGGTCAAACAACGCGACCAGCAGCTTCTTCAATCTTGACAGTGCGCAGAAAGGAACTGTCGTCGGATAAAATATAAAATACGTCACAAACATTATATTGCAGAAATACTCCCATGTAGGGATTTCAGATCAAGGTGTCGAACTGGCATCTATTATAAGATATAAAAGTAACGCCGGCCGTTGCAATTCCTTCATACTCTGAACATAATCCCAGAATCACGATCATGAAAATCTATAGTATGGTCGGTGGTTCTTACTACGCTTGAGTGTTCGGTAGTCGATTGAACTCATCCTCCTATAGGTTGATACAATAGATTTCGACACAATAATATAACTTAATTTAACATCTGGTTATTGAGAGCTTGAAATACATCAGTCCGATTACAAGCAGCATGGGTTCCACATTAAATCAAGCTAAGTTATCGATAGTATCAGCCGCATACCAAGATCGGGTTATCAAGCCTGGCTTCTTGACAGCCCTTGCTTCCCATACCTACAAAAAATGATTAGTAATGGGGTTGATGGGAAATGGGATATTGAATCAGAGATGTCAAATTTTGGAGCCCACCCTACACTGATCGCAATCTGTGTAGGTATACACCATGAAGAAATCCAAATGAAAAAATCCAACCATCATGCAGCAAACCCCATTGCCAATGTAAAAAGCTCACCCTTTGCCCAAGTAGTACAGCAAGACATAAGAACAATTGAACATCAAGGTTCAGATACGGGGAAAAAATATCAGAGGCTGGGCCGAAGGAGAGTGAGCCCCATTGAGTTGCAGAGAATCCGCAATCGTATAACTGTGTCTATGAGCAACGAACTGCTCATCCGTCAACCAGCCAGCCGAACACCTGGTATGCTCATATCTTTGCATTCCAGTGCCTTCATCGACAAGATGGTATCAGGAAGGAGCACCAGAGAAGCTTGAGATGGAGCTGGAAGCTAAAGATCCCAACAAAGAATCTCGCTATCCTCGCCGACGACCGCCATGCTTAAAGGCGGTTGATTTCCGAGCAGGGGCGAGGACATACTCTGTATCTCCGGGGACTTTCCCCACAGCGAAAGGTAGGAAGCAAAGACTTCCTGTGCGTGAGCTGCGAAAACGATTCTTCAAACGGCACACTGGCAGTTTGAGCGAGCGAAAATTGATCAACAGAAAATAAGACTGAATATTTCGAGCTCCGCTTGGAACAGCGGACATCAATTTGCCGATGGCCATTTGACGCAACTGTAAGCATAACTTTCATGTACGATGGCCACAGACGCAGTTCACACACCACAACGAGCAAGGAAGCCGCCTTTGGCTGACTGGCCCACAATCAAGATATTGACGCCACCAAAAGGTAGTATTCTACGTCATTGTTCAATTGCAACGAAATTCACACTCCTAACTTCAGGCAGATTTTCCCCCAAGACCGATGAATGGTGTTTAACTTACTGTTCTCAAACCATCACTGGACGCATACATTCCAAAGAGCCATTTTGCAGATCCATCTGTATTCGCAAAGTCTTTCCACACGAAGTGAAGAACATCGTCGCATTCAAGAACCACCGAAATATAGCAGCTGATGGGAAGGCCAAGTTCCCCCTTCCTGTGGAAGGTCAACCAGCAAACGTACCCAGGTACCTAGGGGGAAAACCAACAGAGGATGACGATGTTCGGGAACCAAAAGTAGAAGGGATGAAGATGTGGGACGAAGGGTGGTACCTCTGGACGAGTGACAGTCGATTAGCAATCCATGAGAAGACGGACACAATGTTG
>QLOK01042933.1:0-15954 GCA_003313805.1 Tricholoma flavovirens
GTGGTGAATGGTGGCTGCCTGGGCTCCCTAGAGATCACTGAATTCAAGTTTGTCTGCTGTAAGCTATGTGACGCCAAGACTCAGATCAACCTAGAGGCAAAAAATGACAACCAACCCGTCACTACTAGAGTCAGACTGAATCCACGACAGGGTGCGAGGATTTGTGAGGATCCCCAGTGCTTTGCACCGAGCCAGGTAGACTTTGACATGATTCTCATGGCTAGAAAAAACAAGATGGTCAGTGAAATTGAGCAATCCGATGCTATTATTGTATACTTACCAAGCAACATGCATGCGAAGCATACTGACACTTCCTGTCAAGAAGCAGGCTTTCTTCTCGACCTGAGGATCTCCCCTGTCACATAAAGAATTCTAAGAAATAATTTGAATGACCCAAATATTCGTGACTCACAAACAAATCTTGCACCAATGGCCATCCTGAATTTTTCCTGTCTCTGGATGCTTGTACTCTTTGTCGCGCTTGAAGATAATCCGAATGTCCGCAGTGAGGTCATTTCGGTTTCTCACACTGATGGCCTAGCAAACATGGTGAATAAGGAAGCCCACATTACTTGAGACGCTGAGAGAAGTAGATGATGTACCTCATGGTCTGCATCAGCCATAGATTGCAATGCGTCGAACTCATCAGTTGCGTGGTCCGTCACATCCGTATCAGAGCCCTCGCAGGGTGCGCAAGAGGAAGATTCGTCAGCGTCAATTTGGGAGTCACCTTCATCAGTAGAATTGACATCGATTTTTTGAGAAACACAATGCAAGGAAATAGATGACGCCTTCCGCTTGACTGCTGTTGTTGATGTTGACGAGGAGCCCTCATTCATAGCATTGTCGGGGTCAATAATGCAAGCAGAGGGTTGCAGAGTGCGAGCAGAGGGTCGCAGAGTGCGAGCAGAGGGTCGCAGAGTGCGAGCAGAGGGTCGCAGAGTGCGAGCAGAACAACGGGAGCCTGCTACCATCACTGCAGGAGGCAGTTGGTTGGTGAAGAAGGGGTGTAGCTTTGGAGGAGCGATCGGCAACTCATCATCTCTGTCGTGGTGCCATTCAATCTCAGAGGCATCCTTCAGAGTGCCATCCGAGCGAACTGTGCAGCCTGAAATAGTAGGATCGGCCATGTAGAAACAGTGACGAGTGAGGCCTAGTAAGGGTTGATATTCTGTTTGTCGACCTGCTGGCCTTTATACCAAGCCATTCCAACCACACAAAAAAAGGAATTTAAAAGAATAACATATAGTAGGTATAGAGTATTTCGTTAAATTCGTTTAGCCTTTGAAAAATTTTCTATGTCAGAGTCAAATGCAACGAGCATATGCACGTACCTGGTGATGATATAGTGGAATGCACAAATTGCACCCATTTGGCGAGATGAAATAGCTTCGTGTCATTTTTCCAGCCCAGGACAATGGCACTTGAAAGGAGTTCACGGTGGTGGAGGGAAAGTCAGCACTCGCTCCCACCAATGCCGATACACGAAAATGATCATGTGCTGCACGTGAGTGGTACACGGTTCGAACATGTTCAAACACGTTCAAACGTGTTCACTGTTTCACCCCTTGTGATGAACCGAGAACCGAACTTCAGGTTCGGTTCGAGTGAGAACGTGTTGAGTAGAACCGAACTTGCCCACCACTAGAAGCAGGCTGAGCCTGAGCCTGAGCAAGACCATGACACAGAGGAGAATGTTGAGGAAGATAATAATGATGAAGTCAAAGGAGAACCAGGGTCAGATATAGAGATGAACACTGGTGATGACGAGGCTGAGGAACAACCTGAGGATCAGGGACATGAGGTATGAGACATGTCTCAAAGGATAACATTATGCTTCCCATAGTAGGCAGCAAGTGATCTTGAGGACCGACACCATACCAAAATTCCGGAGCTGTTGATTGTAAAGAGAGACAGCACACAGGACATGTTGACAATATTTTCAGAGCATGTCACCACAAAGTTCAAAGGAAATGTGTATAAAACTGTAATGGGGTGGTGGTGCCTTCCCTGCAAGTAAGAATAATCAATAACATTGTATATCAACAAAATGATACTCACAATCTTGTAGGACTGACCCAAAGCGAAAGGGTGGGATACGGGGATCTTTTCTCACAGGTGGTAACTCAACCTGCTGATCCCATATACATCAGCATTATTTACTCTACAGTGAATGATGCAAGAAGGAAAAGATACCTGAAAATCATCATGCAATACCTCAGGCTTTGCTGAAGGAGAAGGAGAAGGAGAAGGAGAAGGAGAAAAAGCAGGCAACATTGGATGGCAAATTTGAGAAGTTGAAGAAACTGATGGAATATATGTGAGAAAATGTTCTGCTTGCTCTGGCACAGTTTATCACATGTGATGACCAGGTAAGACTCAAAAAAGCTGGACTATTTATGGACTGACATTCGGATGGCTTAGGTGCTTGTGGTTGCAGACAAGGTAATGTTTCAGAATTGCCTCATTGTAATGTGACCAAATACACATGTATCAGGCCTGCCCAGCACCCACAATGTCACAATGTATATCCACAACAAATTTGTGGAACAATTGAAAGAGCTTAAAGCTGATATTCTCATGAGTAATGAATATGCTGAGCTCATCTAGGTTTAGATGACTCACAAAATTTTTGCACAGGCAGCCCCAGGTAAAATTTCAGCTACTGCAGATGGATGGACAGCTGACAATACAAAGGCATCATTTCTTGGGATGACAGCACACTGGATCGAGGTGAAGGACAGAAAGTGGAAGTTGTGGTCAAAAGTAGTTGGTTTCCTGGGGGTATCAGGAGAACATAGTGGGTGGAATCTGGGATGCTACTTCATGGGGCTGTGTGACTGTGTGGGTATATGTACTAAAGAAGGATCAAAGGTATGATCATTGCTAATCTCCATGTAGATAAGATAACTGATTTCAGGTATTTGACCAGCTATATACTGTGACATTGGACAATATGTTGAACAACAATACTAGCAGCGAGACTATTGAATTACTACATGCCTGACACAAGTACAAACCATGGAAAACTGAAGACCATCAATTACTGTAAGTCCACATCATCTCCGAGTCTAGGTCTGATCAATGCTCAATTCAAAATTGCAGGTGCCTCAGTCACATCATCAACCTTGCCAATGTTGCTGTGATGACCCACATCATGAAGATCGCTGCCATCAAAAATGTTACCACCATTTGGGAGTATGATCCTGACCTGCCAGACAACTGTGTGCTTGGGGGATTGTTGGACGTTATTGCAGTGATCCATACAATCCCCATCAAGGTAAGACTCAGTCAGATGCATGCTCAAAGAATTTCTAACCTGCTATTTTATTAGATTCAAGCTTCTGGGCAATGGATAGAGTACTTTGAAGAGCTCCAGATTCAGTGCAAGGTCCCTCATACTCACAAAATCCTGCTTCACAGCAATGTCCAATGGGGTACTGCCCATGGAATGCTCAGCTGTTCATTTCACCTTTGTCAGGTGAGTCTAGATTACTATCAATTCATTGCTATGACTGATCCTGAGACCTTAATCCAGCCAATCACTCTGTTCCTTAGGTTGGCTGATGATCTCTACAGTCCAATCACCACTCTGCATTCAAATGGATGCATTGTCAAGAAAATTTTCTGGATTGTGTTTCAACTTAGTGACAACAATTGGAAATGGGTGAGGGATGTCAGAGATATTTTACAGGTATGCCATTTGAAAGGTTTTAACCTTTTTCATGTGCTAATCTTTTGTTCTATGATTCAAACAAAATCCAGCAATACTTCTTTTTGGAACAATTACCAACACTCTGGCATGCACTTCCCACCTTTGAGGAGCTACAGACTGCCTGGGAAGCAAAGCTTGACTCAGTGGAGTTTTTCAACTACCATCCTGCAATCAACAACGGCTTAGATAACCTCACAAAGTATTATTTGCACTTTGATAAGAAGCCATGCTACATTCTAGCACTAGGTAAGTTTTTGAGTATTTTCACAACATCAAGCCAGACTGATTGCACCAGTGCTTCATCCCTACTACAAGCTTGCATACATACAGCAAAACTGGGGTGGTGCAGCTGATCAGGAAGAGGAATGAGCAGCCAGAAACCTCAACATGATAAATTGGCAGGATGAAGCTGAGATGGTATTGGAGAAAGTGGTACATTTTGTTTTAGTTTCACAGCAAAGTGACATATTAACATTTTTAGATGGAACAATACTGGAAAACCCGACCACGTGCACCCACATGCGAACCCTTGGTGGTTCAAAACCCCCAGGGGAGTTCCGGCATGTCCAACACCATTTTGTCAGATTTTGACCGTTATTGTCAAAGTCTCATAACCAAGGACGACAATGAAGGGTGGGCATCAGAGAAGCGTTGTGATTTGAAGGAGATGCCAGCTGATGTTACAAAAGACACCAATGTCATCAAGTGGTAGCAGGTATGTGCATCAATACCCACACCAGAATATTTCTTTGTTACTGATCTTATTAACAGGATCATGCTCAGTTATATCCAACCCTTGCCTGTATTGCCCTTGATGTCCTACCCTGCCAGGCATCATCTGTTCCCTGTGAGAGCCTCTTTTCATCAAGTAAACAGGTTGCAGATGATTGATGATTGCATTTGGGATCAAAGAGGTTCGAGGAACTTCAGCTGATGAAATTTGCATGGTGTAACAATATTGAGAACCTTGCTGTGTGGAATTTGGCTCAGGTAGAGGAAATCAATATCACAGAGTTTGAGGAATTACTTGTGGTGGACCTTTACACAGATGAATTAGACACTCCAGAAGATGAACTCATTGTATTAGATTGAAGATATAGGACATTTATATAGACTGGTAACACAGAACACCCACTAATATTTTTGTTCAGGAGAGTTATTCTTCAAGACTGCCCAAGTGCCTGATTTCCTTGGACTTGATAAGATAATGTGATAACATTTTTTTCAGGTGGCGATTCAGTACTAATAATGATTTGTGACCTTTCATCTTCCTCTCTTTCATCTACATCTTTTGTTCTTTGTCTATGTCTTCTGTTCTTTGTGAACATCTTTCCATTCATTGACCACCTCTTCGCTCTTTCCATGGCATTGGTACCCAACAACTCTCCAGCTCCTGCTGTGAAGCCTCACTATTTGGAGCCACTTCAGGCTTATGTGGATGATGTGGCAGATTCCAACACAGCTATGTTAGACAATGTTCAACTGTGGTGGACTATAAGTCATCTTTACAGAATAATTCCACTCCATTGCTAATGCTCCAGTAGGCTAGACAGGTTGACTATCCTCATCTCATGTCACTGGCCATCCAACAGTTCCAAGCAATGTCATCTACAGGTCAGCATTAGCCAGCTTCATGTGCATGCCCATATGGTGTAGCTCCCTGAGAAGTTTATGCATTCTTATGTGATGGTATGTTACTTGTATATTCTATGTTACCTCTTTCTAATGATGCCCCATAGCCTGCACCTTGCACAGTTTGGAATTATATTGCTTTGTCATCACTATGCTATCTTGATTCCCTCTCTGCCTATTATTCCCTAGTAATACTACACTTCTGAGTGACTGCCTGTAATATGGTTTTTTTGCTTAGTGCAGTCATAGGGTGTTTGGTACAAAAGACTGGTCTTGACTGAGGGTATGGCTGGTCTCAACCAGTTATAGACTGGTTATGGTCAGGACTGGTCTAGACCGGTTAATGGACTGAGACTGGACCAATGATAACTGGTCCTTGGTGGTCCAGTCCTGGTCTTTGTTGCCTTGCAAAGTAGATGGACTGGTTACAGTCCCAGTCTTGTTGAAAAAGGCAAAAGACCAGACTGGACCGGACCTTCAAACCCTACTAGTATTTCTCAACATATGAGTATGAGGGAGTTCTTCAGGTTGAGATGGTGGGTAAAAAGCACAGAGACAGATGTCTCTCATTCTCCTATACTAAGTATGGCCTGCATATGTTACAATCTACAAATAGACAATAGAACTTGTACTCGGACCAGGCTTGGATTGCCTGAGGTTGTTCTGAACTGGTATGAGTTGTATATCCATGAGCCATTAAGTTTTTTTTCTGAAAACCAGGTTATGACAAGGGGTTGCAACACACAATCAGCACAGCTGCACCCACAGAAAAGGGACACATTCAGCAGGTACATTGGGCTCGGCTTGGCCCAAGCACAAGGTGTTGAGATCAGGAGTCTGTATAAGCGACACTGATGCTGATAGCCAAACATGGCAGTGATTGCATAGCCCTGGCCTTAACAGAATTTTCTCACTCATGCTATACTCGAACTGATAACACCTGGCCCATAACCTGTTGATAAGAGTAAAACAAACTTCATTAGGTAGCTAACTATGTACATAGAACTTTTATACTAAACATTGTGAGCATTGCTCAGTAAGCTAATTGGTAAATAAAGATTGGTATTATAAATAGTTGTGGATCAAATTTAAATGATGGCCAACATTTCAAATGCTTCAATGCACATGATTGTTTACTGTATTGAGCCCTTGACAGGTGCTGAAAATTATGCCATTTGGAAAATCAAAATGATGGATATTTTGATGGGGCAAGACTTGTGGGATTATGTCAACAGATCGACTACTCTACCAACAGATGTGGCCCAACAACCAGCATGGCATAAGAAGGATATGACAGCATTATCTGTGATCCAATTAAGGGTGGCCAACAAGATGTTGGTGTATGTTGCGAGTTCAACAAGTGTGAAGGAAGCATGGGATACATTGAAATCCTTGTTGGAGACTCAGGGGGCATTAGGAATTGTCTTGGCACAGCAGAGACTATTTTGGTCTCAATGCACAGATTGGATGCCCATTGATGAACATATTTGGACATTGCACAGCTATCAGGAGGAGCTGCACAATTTAGGACAGAAGATTGATGGGGAGAAATTCTCCATTATTCTGATAACCTCACTCCCCAAGAATTGGAATAATTATATTGCTTCAATAGACACCACTGCACTAAAGGATGCCCCAGCACTCATTGCATGCATTCTGGAACATGATTGATGGCTTAATCTATGAAACTCTGATGATACAGCCTTGTTTGGCAAGCCTGGGAAAAAGAAGATCAATTCTAATATTACCTGTTATGGATGTGGGGAAAGGGGGCACATCAGCAAGCATTGCAAGAATAAATCCAAATTGGGAAAGGGGAGATTGGGAGGGAAGCAGAAGAAATCAACACAAGCCAATGTGGCAGCAGATGAAGAATTTGCATTTTTGGGGGATTATGTAGCACTGGCTGTTTCACTGGATTCATGGTTGGTGGACTCAGCATGCACTTCACACATAGCATGGGATCAAAATATTTTTGTCGACTACACTCCTACCCCTGGACATCAAATTTCTGGTTTTGGAAAGGCTCCCAGACTTGGATGAGGCACGATATGGTTGGAATGTACCATGGATGGAAAAACCTCAACTCTTACCCTGAAGAACATGGTACATGCATCTGATGCACCTTTTAATCTTATTTTGATCTCATGTGCACTTGAGGCTGGAATTCAAGCTCTATTTGTGTCACCAGGGGTAAGGTTCCAGGCACTAAACAAATCTATTATTATGGAGGGACAGCTGATGAACCAATTATTTTACATGAACATCAAAGGTATTGCCAAACAGGACCAAGTATACCCTGCCAAGGACAGCAGAACATGGGATGAATGACATAGGATATTTGGGCACTTGAACATGGGGTCAGTAAAAATGCTCAAGGAGAAGGAAATGATTTTGGGAATGGAGGTGGATAAGACAGTGGAACCTGCTACCCAGTGCAAGGCATGCATCATGGCAAAACAACATGTACAACTTTTTCCCAAAGAAAGCCAAATGGAGATAAAGGAAATCAGAGATCTGACAGTTAGCAATGTGTGGGGACCAGCATGCACTCAAGCTCCAGGGGGAGATCAGTATTTTGGCACATTCACTGATGGCAAGGCATGATGCACAATAATGTATCTCATGAAGGAGAAGTCCAAGGTGTTTACAAAATTCAAGCAATACAAAAGTTTTATCAAGATGCAAACTGGCTGGAAACTCAAGAAATTCTGCATTGATGGAGGGGGAGAATTTATTAACAAGGAATGAAAAAAATTGTTGCTGGACAATGGATTTCAATTGGAAATTACAGCACCCCACTCCCCATCCCAAAATGGAATTGCCAAACAATTGAACTGAACTCTGGTCAAGCACAGGCAGGCAATGTTACATCAGCACAAGCTTCCTCACTCTCTTTGGAAAGAGGCGATCGCTTATGCAACCTATCTTAAAAATAGATCACTGACATGTGTGATCAAAGATTGCAAGGTACCCGATGAAGTCTTCTGGGGAATGAAGCCGGACATATCTCATCTGCAGGAATTTGGCAGAACTTGATGGGTTTTGCAGCAGGATGGCAAAACTCAAAGCTTGACCTGAAATCATGCCAATTTATTTTTGTGGGAATTGCTGATGGTACTAAAGGTTACAGGTACTATAATTCCTGGACCCATCAGATTCTTACCTCTTGGAATGTGGTATTTATGGCTGAGGAGGAGAAATCAGATTTGGTGGAAATCCCTCACCATACATCACTTGAGGGGGAGAGTGGAAATAATGGCAAGCAGCCTTCAGGTGAAAATGGAAATTAGGCACCAGAAGAAGAACCAATGCATCACACATCAGAAAGGGAAATGCACCATGCATCATGCATACCAGTCACCTGGGAACAATCATCATGTATTCTTGCCCAACCACTCGTCAACTACCAGCTACTGAATAACCTGAATGCTCATGGACCAAAGGAGTGGAAGTATCACATGCCAACTGTAGAGTCTGGCCACATCACAATTGACTATGCAATAATCAGGGCATCACTTGAGGATATCCGCTATCAGCAAAAGAAGCCCAAAATAGGATGGATTGGCCAAAATGGAAGGTGGCAATGGATACTGAGATAATGCAGTTAACCAAATGAGGAACATACAAATTGGTTGACCTACCACCAGATCACCAGGCAATTGCAAGCAAGTGGGTATATCACATCAAACACAATCACATTGGGGAGATTATGAAACACAAGGTGAGACTTGTGGCCAAAGGTTGTTCCCAAATTCCAGGAATAGATTTTGTGGAAACCTTCACACTGGTCATGTGACTGGAAACATTCTGGCTATTAATAGCACTCGCAACAAATTTAGGACTTGTGATTCATGTGGTCAATGTGGTGGGAGCGTACCTAAACAGAACTTTGGAGGAAGTTATTTTTATGATGCAGCCACCCAAATATGACAATGGTACAGGACACATTGTAAGAGAATTGCCTATTCTCTTACAAGTTCTCTCCCTACTACATACTCACTATGATGACTAATACACATGATCACATGTAGCTAGGTTGATCTGTAGGGTACAATATCTTAGATTAGCATTCTCTCCTGAATCCACACCAACTTCCAGTTTACGTTGCCACCATTCCCTGAGTGCCAGAAGTACTGGGGTATTTCTGTTACACTTTTTTTTAAACTCAAACTTGGCCTGGACACACAGCAACCCTACAATTTCTTTCAGAAAACTCTCATTTTGATCAAAAGAACCCCCATCTCTCTTATTGCCACACAAAGATGACCACTGTGGTCACACAAAAGCTACACATAGATTCAAACTGCAATCACCCCCACCCACCAAAGACCCCCAACCATCAAAGACCCCCCAGAGATTTTTTCCCTTCCTGGACAAAAATCTATTCATTCCAGGCAAGAAGTGCATGGATATACCCAACAGGGATTTCGAACACTATCACCCTATCATGCCTCTCCATTTATCATTCCCAATCTCCCTATTCTCAAACCCCAATCCCCAAAGTACTGACAAGAGTGGGCCTTAAAGACATGTCAATAATTGATGCAGCAATTTCTCCTTTTTCTTCCACACCACCACCATAATCTTCACCCTCACCCTGTAACTGCCACCTGTCTTGGCTTCCATCCATTCCAACACCACTGACAACTAGGAGCCATGCTTGACATGTCAATCCCCACACTGAAAGCAGCGAAGTCCCCCTACCACATCCCTGGTGACCGTTTCTGACTCCACCTCCTCCCTCAACTCTCTGATGGGTTGAAGCGACTCTACAAATCCAACAATGGAATGGCACCCAGGGCAACAAAAGGAACACTTGATGCCATCTCCAATTTTGACAAGTGGCTGTAACGTCTGGAACTCTTAGAACTAGACTTGCAGGCTCAGTGCAGTGCAAACTGGGTCGCATGAGTAACCAAGGCAGGAAACATCTTACAGAATTCAAATGTCATGAAAACTGCTAACACATTGAATCCCACCCCCACATACACTAGCTCCATGATTACCACTGCTTACAACACTTTGTCTGCCCTCCCTCCCCTCACTGATGCTGAGAAGGATTTGTTGAAAATCCATCACAGCTGTTTCAAGTGCCAAACCTTTTATGTGGAATATATCAGTCGCAACTGCACAAACCCTTGCCCCACTGCTGAAGACTGCAAGAAGGTGACAGCAGCGTATGCCACTAAGGCTAGGGTGGCCTGTGAAAAGAAGAATTAAGGCACAACTACCATCACAGCTGTATTTGAAGGGGATTCCATCATTGAGGACAACATCAGCAATGAGGGATCAGACCAGTACATGGATGCAAATGAAGCTGAAGAGTACATGCATCATAACCTTTCTCTCCCTCCTCACCTTGTTTGGACATGTTATTGATGCACCTGCCACCTGCACTCCTACTCTGATCAAAGCCCTTATTGACCATGGTTCACTGCCAGTCTTGATTTCCAGTGAATTCGCAGAGATTGTTACAAATCTTGCCAGCAGCAGACAGACCAGATGCTCTTTTCGTTTTACTCATTCTTGCTTATCACCTTGATGGACTACCATCCTATTGCTACCTTTGATTCTTACCTTCTTCTCACTGACCATTTCCCTATTACTCCTTTGACATTCATCCTTTATTGTTCTTTCTTATTGATTCTCATCTATTTTGCCCTTTGGTAGATAAGGACTACATTCCCTGTATACAAACCATAGTACCTGGAGGGTCTTGCTCTTCAGCTTGACCTGAGCAATCTACATCCTTAACTCGATGAGCATGATCGCCCTCAGCCACTCAGAAAGCCTCTGAGTTGGTAAGACAGAACATGTTACTGAGAAAGCCTCCAGTAAGCAGATAGAAGCTTTGACTGCTGATTGACTATATCAGCAGAAGCGCTTGGACTCAAGTTGGGACTATTGTCTTAACAAAAGGTCAAGCTGAACACTGAATGCCCTCTTACCTCAAGAGTAGGCAACCACGTCTTGAAGACAGCAGTCCACTGATCGACCACCAAGAGGAGCCACCACCAAAGACAGGCTCTGGTATAGCTACCAAGGAAAACAGACTTGATTTTCAGACACACAGGGAAAGTGGTTCACAAAGACAGAACCAGGATGACCAGGAAGATTCCTGACAGAAGAAGACTTCTCAGCTGAAGAAGAAGAAGAACCATAGAAGATTAAACAGAAATCCCCAGAACCACCAAAGCTCACCTTCCTTGACAATGATGACCTATACACTGACATGGCAAACAGGGACATCAAAATCAGAGCGCCATCAGATTTCACCAGAGATCGAACCAAAACAACAAAGTTTCTCCAGGAAGTCTCCCTTTTCCTCCAAGTAAATGAAGCAATCTATGACACTGATGAAAAGTGGATCATCTTCGCTCTCTCTTTTATGAATGGGGGAACAGCATCAGAATGGGAATTAGAGCGAGGAAGCAGGACCAATTTAGGGACTTGGGAAAGGTTGGTTTGTGACAGAAGTGAAGGAGGCTTTTCCCCCTATAGATGACGCAGGGTCAGCACAAACAGAAATGAAGACCCTGAAGCAGGGCAACAATTTAGAAGACTACATCAGCCAGTTCCTTATCTTGAAAGGAAGATCAGGACTCACTGAAGACACTGCGCTTATCAAATACTTCATGGACGGCTTGAAACCGGCTCTTCTTGACAAAATTTTTAGCATGGAAAACATCCCAACCACCCTGGACAGAATGATCAAAGCCACATCAAAATATGATGGGAACTGGAGAAGAGCAAAAGCCATCACAGGAAAAGCATGGGAGACTCACAAAAAGAAGATGGACACCCCTCCCAAGACTACGAAACTGATGCTGGAGATAAACTGACTATCTCAGCAAGAACGAACTGAACACATGCAGAGAGGACTCTGCTTCATGTGCCACAGCTCTGGACATAGAGCCACTGATCACAAGCACAGGAACTTCCTGCCGCTAAATCAGCCAACAAACAACTGCGAATACCAGCAACCTGAACAGATGAACCACTTCTTCCCAAAGAGAAAGGGGGCAGAGGCGTATGTGAACATCAAAGCTATTTTAGGAGAACTAGACAAAGAAGAAAGGGGAAAGACCCTTATGCTCATGGAAGAGATGGGTTTTTAAAGAAGTGGCCTGAACCAATGCCAGGTACTGCTGAACTTTTGGTCTGTTCTGTACTACTAGCCACTCTAGACAGTCAATCTATGCATTTGCCTATCAGAGTAGGAGCAGATGAAGGAAAAGATGTTGAAACCCTCCTTGACTGTGGGGCAGGAGGAGTATTCATGGACCACAGATTTGCCAAAACACACAAGATAAAGCTACACAAGCTAGCCCAACCGGTCTTGGTGAGAAATGTAGATGGAACCCCAAACAAGAAGGGAACCATTACCTGGTGCACTAAAGAAGAAATGACGATCCATGGAAGAAAAGAAAAACTGACATTCCTAGTCACTGGATTAGGAAACAAATCGATTATCCTAGGACTACCATGGCTATGAAAGGTAAACCCGATGATTAACTGGAAAGAAGGCACCTTTGGATTCAGAGAGGACCAATGCCTTGCTCAAATATGGAGGATTGTTGAAAAGACCAGGAAGACTTATGGCATACTTGGAAAGAAACAACACCCAAGATGACCATTGAAGAAATCCCAGATAAAGATGAACCTACTAACATATTTCACATGGTCAAGGGACCGCAGGAGTATGACCTGAGAGACATGACAACTGGAGAATTCACTGAAGAAGGACAACCTACAACTACAGAAAGAAACGATCTATGGATTAAGGTTAAAACATTGGTATCCCAACACCTGGCACACAGCATGAAACAAGAAGAAGGCAAACCCCTCGAACAACTTCTACCTCCTGAATTCCTTCACTGGAAAAAGGTATTCAAACAAATGGCATCAGAGAGGTTCCCAGACCCAAGACCCTGGGACCACACCATCGACCTCAAGCCGGATTTTGTCCCAAAAGATTGTAAGGTTTGCCCTCTCTCACTCACCGAACAACAGAAACTAGATGAGTTCATTGATGACAACTTACAGAAAGGATATATTTGACCTTCAAAATCCCCGATGGCCTCCCCCTTCTTCTTTGTAGCAAAGAAGGACTCCAAGCGCTCCGACCTTGCCCAGATTACCGATACTTGAATGAAGGAACTGTCAAGAACACATACCTGCTTCCTTTGGTAGGTGATTTAATGGACAAACTACAAGGCATGGAATGGTTTATGAAAATGGACATTCACTGGGGTTATCACAATGTCCGGATAAAAGATGGAGACCAATGGAAGGCTGCATTAAAAACCAATAGAGGACTATTTGAACCAACAGTAATGTTTTTCAGACTATGCAACTCACGCCCCACTTTTCAAGCGATGATGAACAACATCTTCAAGGACATGTTACATGAGGGATGGGTAATAATCTATATGGATGATATTCTCATCTTCTCCAAAGGAAAACAGGAACACCAAATCAAGATGGAGCAGGTCCTGCTATGACTCCAAGAACATGACCTCACCTTGAAATGGAGAAATGTAAATTTGGGGTACAAAAGGTAGAATTTCTAGGAATGATCATCGAACCTAACAAAATCTCCATGGACCTGATGAAACTGGCTGGGATAAAGGAATGGCCCAAACCAACCAATGTGAAAGTGGTAAGATCATTTTTGGGCTTCAGAAACTTTTACAGGAAATTTCTCAGGCACTTCGCTGACTTGGCAAAGCCACTCAATGAACTAACAAAGAAAACCAAGCGATTCGAATGGACCTTGGAATGTCAATTGGTGTTTGACACCCTCAAGAAAAAACTCACCAAGACCCCAGTACTGCTAATGCCCCAACCCCACCAAACCTTTCGCAATAGAATTGGACACATTGAAATGGGCCACGGGAGCAGTCCTCCAACAAAGAGACATTAACGGAGACTGGCATCCTTGTGGCTATATCTCTCACTCATTTACACCCATGGAAAGGAACTATGAGATCTACGACAGAGAGCTCCTAGTGATAATACAGTCACTGGAAACATGGAGGCACTACCTACTCAGCTCAGAACACCTGACGACCATCTTATCTGACCACAAAAACCTCACCTACTTCAGAACGGTGCAAAAACTCAACAGGAGATAGGCCCAATGGAGCCTATTTCTCTCAAAATTCAACCTGCAGTTGGTCCATGTTCCTGGATCACAAATGGTACAAAGTGACACACTTTCTTGAAGAGAAGACCACATCCCTGAGAACAACACTGACAATGAAGATGCCACTCTCCTACCGGATAACCTATTCACGAACTTCATCGACACAGTGATACATGACCTATTCACCAAACAAATCATGAAAGAAGACCTAGTACAAGATGCAATCAAGGCCCTCAAAGAAAAAGGAACCCCACCGATCAAATCATCCCTGCAGGACTGGAAAGTAGAAAATGGCTTACTTTCTTTAACAACAGATGCCATGTACCCAATGACATAGACCTTCGCAGACAATTAGTGGAAAAATATCACGACTCGCTGCCCAGAGGACACCCTGGACAATGGCAAATGATGGAATTACTACAAAGAGACTACTGGTGGCCTGGAATGGTCACATTTGTCAAGAACAATGTAAAGGGATGTGCAACCTGTTAGCAGATGAAACCACCTCTATCTCCCATCAAATCTGATGCGATGCACCCATTTGCACTTGTAACAACTGATTTCATCATGTACCTACCAGAATCTGATGGGTTTGATGTGTTTATGGTCATGGTAGACCATGGTCTTACTAAGGGGGTAATTCTAATCCCTTGTAACAAAACCATTGATGCTGTAGGGGCTGCCACTCTCTATTTGGACTATGTATACAAAAGGTTCAGCCTCCCTGATAAGCTAATCTCTGACAGAGACCTGAGATTTGCTTCTCAATTATTCCAAGAACTCGGACAAATCCTCAGAATTAAACTGGCAATGAGCACCGCTTACCATCTGCAAACCAACAGGGAAATTGAATGGGTAAACCAAGAGATCAAAGTCTACCTGCAGATGTTTTGCTCTAACAACCCTGAGGATTGGAAACGCCTCTTACCCACAGCAGAATTCATGCACAATCAAAGGACACACTCTGTGCAAAAGTACTCCCCATTCTACCTTATGATGGGTTATGAACCAAAGGCAATTCCTCTTCCCTGTATGAAAACTAATGTGCCTGAACTAGAGAAGAGGATTGTCCTCCTCCAGAAAGCATGAGATGAAGCACTAGCTACCCATGAACTCGCCAGACAAATGGTCTCAGAATGAGTCCATTGAAACTTCTCCCCATTTAAACTAGGACAGAAGGTATGGCTTGAAGTGAAAAACTTAAAAATACCCATCTAGGAAACTGGGTGTTAAGGTCGTGCTTATTGCGAGGGAGGAATCGCAGAACACGCAGGTTTCCCAAAGGGGGACAAACGAGACTTGGCTTCAACTTATAAGAAGTTGCGCCCTTCCTCTTGATTAGGGTTGTCTCTGATTTACTGGACTTGAATGTAAATGTGTGGGTTATGCACTGGGTTTCCATACTAGACAGCAAGTGAGGATGAAGATTCCAAGTAGTGCTTAACTAATCATGGTT
>QLOK01042938.1:0-19061 GCA_003313805.1 Tricholoma flavovirens
CCATCTTGGAGACAGGCTGGTGATCGGACTGCAAGAATCTCTCGACGTGCTGTACAAGAATGGTGGGCCCGGGTCCAAGAGGCTTGTACGGGTGTTTCCATTTAGCCCTGTCCTGCGAGAATTCCAGAGAACAGGATGCCCATTGCTGTTGTTGGTGGCGGTAGCACGGTGAGGAGCGTTACAAGACTAGCAAATTCCTGAAGAAAGTTTTCTGATTTGGTGAAAATGTTTTGGGTATGCATTGGCCGACGTGATTCCCTGGCAGAACTTGTTCAAGCTTCAAGTGTTGAACGTTGAACCCCTTTTACAGCCATAACACGATCAACGAAAGCGTCTTGATCCACGGCCTTGAGTCTGGCCACTATAAAGTTGTACCGTGACATGAGGCACTCTTCGGGCTTGCTATGTAGCAACAAGTTCTGGCAGGCCTGGATGTAGTACTGCAATTCGTATCGATGACAGCGTAAATCATGGAACAAGCGGATACTATGTGTATACACGTTTCCCGTATATCGGAACCGAGAGGCAGCACAACTTCTATGGGAGGCCAAAAAATAATTTAAACAAAAACAGCGACAGCCCCCCTCCCCCCACTCTCCTCCGCTTGTGCTACGGCGGGACTCCATTTGCTTTTGCCCTTACCAACTGCAACAGGGGAGTCGGGCTCGGGTACCCACGCGCCCGCAATCTTCACGCTGACGTGGACCCGCTTGCACCCCACCACTGGGCACTCCCACTCATACGTCGCTTCTATTTTGGGTTTTGCAGAGGAAGACGACGTGCGTTTGCGTTTGCCTAAGAGGGGCTGGGGAGAAGAGGGAGAGGCGGGGGCACGAGCGGACCGCGAAGAAACACTCGACAAGAACGAGGGATACAGTGCGCTGGAACGTAAGCGGGAGCGTATCGGATTTGCCTCAGGTGCGTTTGGTCGTTCTTCGACAGCCCGGGCCTTTCCTTTCCATTTCAAGTCCACCGCTTTCCCCTTCCCCTTTCCTTTGTCATCGTCATCGATGCTTTTCTGATGATGATCATGCTCCTTGTCCGGAACACCAACAAGATCCAAACACTTCCCGTCAATCAAGTGGCCGCACCGTAATGCCCACACCTTCCTTGTTCTCGCCTCCACCCCTACGAGTCCAGCGCCAAGAACCAATGGGTCAAGACACTTCGCACACACCAGGAGGGTGTGTACACTCAAGGGACCAGAAGGCGATGAAGGCACTTTACTAGGTCCTGCGCTAGGGCTATGAGTCTCGACATCCATAGCTTCAAGATCAATAACAATCGGAGCTGCAGCCGCTTTCCCCTTCGTATCCGATGACGGCAAAGCCTCTGTAGGGGAAGAGGGAGCAAAATCAAACGTGAAGCCCGATTCAGCCTTCCCAGGGTGCGTGTACTCGGCCTTGTAATCCTCCATCGGATTCCGGACACGTCGTCCACGCTCACGAAGTAAGATTTCCTGCCAGACATACGGGCGCGCTGGGTGATCAAACCTGTCACCATCCTCATCCCCATGCTGTAGACCGAAGTCCTGGGCAAGTAGCATCTGGATGGCGGGGAAATCGGGGTCGGCTTGTGTTCCAAAAAAGTCCTCATTGTTGCCAGTGACGGCGGTATAGAGCCTGCGCATGGCGTTGTGGTTATTGATTACCTGTGTACGAATGGACATGAGAGCACCCCCAAGACCCATAGCTGGAGTATCGTGCGATGGAGGTGCAGGAGTTAATCCTGGGGGTGAGACGACAGCTCGCCTGCTGCGATTACGGTTGATATTGGATGGTCCGGCAATTGGATTGGCATGGCGGATATTGGCTTCAAAGTCGAAAGGTTGGTCTCTCGCACGTACAGGGGGAGACGGGAATGGGGGTGGGCGTTGTCTCATGGGAAGAGATGTAAATCCAGAATATCTCCGAGGTACAGGCGGTACATCCGGGATGTTATGATCTTGTGGAGGAGGGGGAGGAGAAAACAAGCGGGGCCTTTGCGCTGTTAGAATGGTAATTGAGCCATTAGCATTTAAATATGCATTGTGCGAATACTAACCTGCAGGTAGTCGTGTGCGTGTACGGTTACTTCCTGGTGCCACTTGCGGTGCCAAATGAACATCGTCGTCGTCGCTATCAAGTACCGAAATGACATCTAGAGGAGGGATTCCAGTCCTTCCTTGAGGCTGCGAAGCTTGTCCATTAGACACATTGCTTTGTTCATTGTCTGAGTCGACATCGATGACTTCAACAACAGACGCCCGTCGTCGTCTTGGAGGTAACACTGGGATGTCGTCCAAGACAGACATAGATCTGTCAACGGCAGCAGTGGCCATAGTGTTAACTGTGAATTTATTGGGAGAAGGTTAGTCGTTGATAGTGGTCGCTGTTAAAGGCGTCTTGGGAAGCGCCTCGGACCCTCATTTGTCATTGGCTATGCACGGACCAGTCATGTGACTTATTATTATAAGATCTAATAGCAATAGTAATAATAATAATAGAAGTGTCTAATCGCTAGGTCATGGCGATCCGCTATCCTCCGAAGCCTACAATGGCGGAAACATCGATGCTGGGTGTATGGCATTGGTGAACAAATTTGACTGCCAGTTGATTCGAACTAATATTCGATGACGGAACTGCTTGGGGTATCAAGATCGCTGTTGGCCAGCCTTTCTGGATGGTGGTATCCGTAATCTTGAGAAAGACTATCTTCTCAAGTATCTACTGGAGATGGCTAGCCGACTGGTTAAGCGTGTACACCGTCTGGTATTGCTGGAGTCGGGAAGTTGACAGCGACAAAGGTGATTGGTGGGTTTTTATTGATAAGAATAAGTAAATGATCATGATATTGGGGAGGCAGGGTGATAAATCGGGTGCCGGGTGTGAGGAGGTTCTGACTGTCAGAGAATCGATAATCACTGAAAGTGGGCAACTTGAAAACTCTTTTATGTTTAAAAGCCATCAGCGCATGCGATATCCCCTCGTCATTAAACCGAGATCCTAGTACTCCAGGACGCATGTAAGCCTTCTTCCTGCAAGGTTTCTAGACGCGAAATATCGAGCTGATGAGCGCGTTTAACACTGTTATCCATCTCCTTCCTTGTGTGGGACGTCAGGTGGTCAATAGTCAAGGGTAGACGAAAAGCGACATGAATGGACTGGAGCATAGATCCCAGGACTCTGCGTGCGGGATCTTTATATCGTGAAGGACGTCGTGAGGTCACCATGTTGACCAGTGCCCCATCCGAAGTATAACAATACTTCAGCGAAAGTTTCCGTAAGTTGGGGAAAATATCGTAGCTCCTGTATCTTCTGCGCTGCAGGAAGCTGAGAGTCAGGTCGGTGATTGACGGAATGGCAATACAGAGAATGCGTAGGGACTGCAAGGGGGGCATCCGAAGACATGCGAGCAAATCAATTTCCGTAATGTTCGAGTCAGATAGCCGTAATTCATGCAAACCCCCTTCCGAATGGTTGAGGAACTTGCTTAAGGCCTGCACATCTGGCGTGGGCAACCGCCATTTGCCTTGGTTGATACTGAGAGTGCGTATTACCGGGCATATGAGTATACCTAGTAGCTCTCCCAAATCACAAGTGTTGGCAATGGAGTCCAACTTCAATGACTTGAGGTATGGAAGTTTGGTATTACGCAGGCTTATGGATTCCGATGTTCCATAAATCCCGGACAGTTGACAGTTCACGATCAGGTTGCAATTGGAAAGGATTTCACTGCACTGGTACATCGAAAAGCCGCCGGTGAGTCGGATGTGTGTTAGATGAGAATATGGCAAGCTGCTGGTCGATATATGGGTACAGTTCGAGAATGCGGCAAACGGCGCGAAGAAGGTCAAGCGTCGTAGATTAGGAAACGAGCGTGTAATGGAAAGGAGTTGAGCACGTTGTTCCTTCGTGCAACCTCGGGCATCTAGACTAAGATGCCTCGCAGTCGACAGTCGGTCTGGGGGTATCATTAAAACCATTTTACAGAGACTTTTGTCCAGCTTCAAATGAACATCTTGCCATCTGTCAAGGTTTAAAAGAAACATAGTGAAGATGGCTCTTGCGGATTTCCTGCCGAAAGGTGACGGTGAAGAGGTAATCTGGAAAGAAAGAGGTGAGGGTTGGGATCGGGTAAGCCACAATGCTACCAAAGATCGATGGACGGCATTAGAGTCGATGGAAATGGATGCCCAAAGCTTGGGAGTGGCAAGTGCCACTTGCCGCCAGTATCCACAGATTTGGCACAGCAACAATGGCGGATTGCTCGATTTGGGGATTGCAGAGTAATCATCAGCGAACAGGAGGCAACGAACAAAAATATCAGCTAGAAGTTCGAAGGACAACCTATTGATGTAGGCGTGACTGTCCGAACGAAGAATCAGTTTAACGCCCGTAGCGTCACTGGTTTCTCCATCATGATATTGGGAGCTCGAAGGTCCGAGGGAAAGTTGGAAGGGAAGCCACTCTCGAATAGGCTTCATGATGATCAAATCGGCCTGGACCTCTTCTTAGGCGGTCGATCGGGGTGGTACAGTTATTCGAAAAAAAGATGCATATGGCAGCCTCCTGGTGGAGGAAGAGATTAGAACGACGAAAGCAAGAGTGAAGGAGCAATTTACTTCGTGAATCAGCCAGTTTTCTGAAGCCAAGTCTGATGCGGCTGGCAAATAGCCTTTACAGAGAGTCTGTTGACCTTCTAAGTAATACTTAAGTACTTGAGTCCGTTGAAAACGAGTCACATGCCTATATTGGTGGCAGTGCCGGTACAAATGGTAGCCACAAGCAGCGGCGTGAATCAGTCACCGAGTCAAACCGTGACCGTGTATCAGGTGGCCCTGCCACTGAATGCCACTGAAAACATCACGGCCGTCTCGAGTCTGCTCTGACTCTATCATGGACCGTCATGCACTTCCCGGATCATACAGTACGAAACACCGGAGGCGAGCCCGGATTGAGCTATGTCGGATGTATCTTACACTCCGAAGGATGCGGGTTGCATCCGTCATAATCCTGGCGTTATTTACCCTTAAAGTTCTGTCTTCTGGGATCCCGTCCACTTACACCGATGTGAGAGCATACGAAAGACAACTTCCGCAGCACAATATACCGCAGGCGATGGCACGTGGAACAACATATTTACGTATCCCAGAAAGAATCTGGGGGCATGGCTTGAACAATATCCTCCAGGAAGCGTAGGCTCCCCCTGTTTTTCCAAAAGAACCTAACTGAGATTGTGATGATGCCAGAATACTGTTGGCACACCTAGCGCATAAAGTGCAACGATCCTATGTATTTGAAGATTACGTTTGGTCGAAACTCCCGATCCCATTTACTATCTCCGATTTCGCGTTGCGACCCACCCGGTTGCCTTTACATGCATTTCTATCTGGTCCCATTGTCGGTGACACGCTGCACGAGCCAAAAGCAGTCACCGCCGAATTCTGGGAGTCCGTGTGTCCTCCAGAGAAGAGACATATCATCAGCTCTGTTCTCCAACCGTTTGATTCGGAGGGAGACGTTCTTCTGGACTGGTGGATACAGAAAATTAACGGGATAAACGCTACTTGCCTCGAGATCAATGCTGTATCACGACCAATGTTTGATCTTTAGTACGCAGGGACTTCCTGTACTTCAGGACAACTCCAGCTAAATTCCTCTCATAGCTTTTTCGGGTGTGCCCGAGTGCTCAGCCTCTGGAAAGGGCTTTCTAAGTCACCCATCCTTACAGACTTCGCCTGGTCTCCCCTCGTGCGTTCCGCACTCTCTCAAAATGTCGCCATTGTTAAACCCAGCAACTCTGTCGAATCCATCGAATCCATAACCTCCAGGAGCCAAATACCCGGACTTGTAGCAATACATCTGCGCCGTGGCGACTACAGCCGACATTGTCCACGCTTAGAGAAGTATAGCTCCACATACATGGGGTTCAACCAATTCCCCGAACTCCCGGATAAGTTTGATAATCGAAAGTTCCAAGACCATGACGAACGTACAGAATACTATATGGCTCACTGTTATCCGACGGTTCATCAAGTCGCTCAGAAACTAAGGGTGGTCCGAACACAAAATCCGGGGCTAAAGAGAGTGTACGTGATGACAAATGGTTGGGGCAGCTGGCTGAGGGAGTTGCGGCAAATATTGCTGAGCGATGGCTGGGAGGATGTCAAGACCAGCGTGGATATGCAGTTAGATATGGTGCAAAAGCATGTTGCTATGGCGGTAGATATGGCCATTGCGGAGAAAGCGGAGGTTTTCGTCGGTAACGGCGTGAGTTTTACGCAGGCACTCATTCTACCCCAAACTAACCTTTACTTTGCGATATAGTTTTCGTCCCTTTCGTCAAACATCATGGTGCTGCGTATGGCTAAAGGATTAGACCCGTTAGCTAATCGGCTCTTGTGAACAATGTATCGTTGCACTATCATTTTGGTAATTTACGACTTCGAGTTGCAATTCGGACTGCTATCATTTTGGAAATCATTCAGGTCAAGTCTCAAGCTGTGTGAGTTTTTTGATCAAGTTTTCGAATTAGATTCTCACTTTATCATAATTAATCATACCAGAAGCTTGTGCGACGGACGCAGCTCCGCTGAATATGCTACACACCTTACACCTTGTTCGTCGTTATAAATTCCATGTTATTCTATGTGGCTCACGGCCGCTCACCACAGCATATTCTAGCTTTGTACACGATAAAAGTTTTCACCGAAGTGTAAGGGAGGATCACTGCACCACCACCACGGATGATAGGCTTTGTATTTCGAGTTCAATCAGCTACCTCTTTGCTAACACCTTATGAGTTATCGGTTGCCGAGTACCAAACCTGTCATCAGCTAAACCCATATCTGGGAGAGTGCTGAGGAGATAGTAGTCATTTGGCACCAATAGTAAGACACTGTAACAATACTCGTATCAGACCAAAAGAAAAGACAATCGGTGCCTGCATCCCAAGCTGCAGGCACACAGTACAAGAATCAAAACGAGAACTGGTATACAAGTGGAAAAGCCACCTCAATGAATTGGGGCACGACCGGGAAATAGTAATTAGCCAACATCAATAAAGATTTCGATGCTTGTCAGAATCAGAGTCGAAGATCCGCCGCCATAAGTGCGTATTCGATAGGCACTCGATCACCTACTCCAGATAAGCACATTAAACCCCAATCCCGTCCTCGCTGCCACGACTCCTGTTGCACATGCAAAACAACACTCCCCATCTCGCCGAATAACTGCATGCCTTGCACGCTCCGCACACCAAGCCCTCGCTACCACCTCTTCTCCCTGTCCTAATGCGTCCACAATCACAAGTTTATCGTTAGGCACATCGGCGTCCTTGAGGTCTGCAGCTTTGACAATATTATTAAGATAGTTTTGCACCTGGCGCTTGTGCAGAGAATGCGTGCCAACACAGGGAGGAGCGTAGACGAAGATCGGGTTTGAATAAAGGGTGTAGCGTGTAAGAACGCCATTGAGTCCAGGCTGGCACTGTATTCTTTGCTCGCACCAATAGAGGTGTCTGTAGTGTTTGCGCCGACAATTGGAGCAGTGGTGTTATGGAGGTGAACTCCCTTGAATACCGAGCGACTCAAGTCATTTGCAGGTCTGGGAGGCGGGGAAGCTTGAATCCATTCGTTGGGATCAGTGATACTTTGAAGGAACACCTCCGGGGTGTCTATCTCATCTTCTCCAAAACCAAGGCTCTGAAGAGAAGTCTGCGTTGTGGCAACGGGCATAGGAATGTCGACATGACGAGCAGTTAGGAGAATCCAACCAGAAGGACCTGATTCGGGGGCCGGGACTGGTCCAATTCAGCCGCAGACACTTCGCGGATTCCTAAGGCCACCAAGCACCCTCCCTAAAACTGATCGCTTTGGCCAGTAACTTTTATTTTTGACCACCACGCCGTTGTCGTAGTATGGTGCAGGGCCCAAAGATCGAACAGAAGGCGACGCGTAGAGAAGGCAGCACATGATGCGATGTCTAAATTTCTTTCCGGGGAGAATGAGAATAGCTAACAGCTTGGTTGCGGGAGATGAGATCCCGGTATGCATTCTCGAAGTAGTGTCTGGCCTCATCCATGTATGGCCAGGATAGCAACTCCCCGAAGCGAATGAGTCCTTCGGCTTGTCGCTGGTGTTCTTCCCCAATCAGAAGGTACTGAGGGCTTAGCGGGATTGATAAATTTGTAGACGTGCTCAGTATGATAGGTGGTATCGTTATGGTCCTTGGACCCTGGATGGTCACATTCTCCATCCACACAGTGGTCACGACCATGAGTGCAGATATAGGACCACTTATGAGACCAGCGTAGCTGGTAGTCATTGGTTCCTTTCGGAGCCGGATAAGCAACTCGGCTCCAATCAGAATCTGGAAAAGGAAGTTCTGAAGGCCAACGCCTTGAGTAGCGGTACCAAGGGTGTTGTTACTAAAGGTTCTCGCGTTTGAAGCGGCTGGGGGTATCATATATACTGCGATTCAGAGCCATGCAAATCGCTTCAATTTGTCTTTGTCTGTCGCCAGACGAAAAGCCTGACTGCAACGCAGTCAACCTGCCTTGCATTAGTAAACGCGAATATATGGATTTGTGCCCCAATCTACGTACTGAGACAGGCCAAGAGTTTCTCTGAGCGAATCGTTGTCTTCAAGAGTAGGCTGTCGTTGCAGCAGCCTTATTCGATCAACGATCTTATCCAGGGCCATTGGTGGGAGGGTACTTTCTGATTCGAGAGTCAGATGTATGAGCGGGACACGCAGGAGTTGATGTGCTCGATACTCCTCAGAGTATCCACTGATACTGACGGTTCCTGGTAGTTTGCCGTCATAATATCCTGAGGTCTCACAGTCCATGTCAATAAATATATTGCCAGGGTAATTGAATGCATCAACTGCAATTCTTCCTGCCATGTTATCATTCAATTAGACGTGGCATCGCCAGGGAAAGTCCAACAGACCAAAAGTGGGGTGCTGGTATGTTGGAGTGCCGAGTTCTCTGGCCGTTAGTTCAAGAAAGGTCATTCCAACATAAACCAGCTTCACGGCATCAATACTTCCAATTGTGTATGGCCGAATCGAAAGGCTTCCCCTGTTTCTGGTTGCAGACGAGCTCTGGAACTGTATGAACTGCGTTATCACCGCCTGCTGTGACAGAGCCCTGACTGTAGGATTCGGATTGTTCAGGTTAGGAGTATAGCTGGGCGGAGGGTGATCTTCAGGCCCGTGAACTTGTACACCGGGATCAGCGCTACTGATTTGTGGGGCACGTGGGGGACAATCAATGGTATCTCGGGAGGTTTCCTCCTCAACGCAATTAAAATCACGACACCGCGTGGTAAGCAGTAGCTCAACATACCTAGCATCTGACTATTCGAACTTGAAGAAGCTGGTGTTGGAGAGTCCGAGACAACCCTTGCAGAAGTTGTCGTAGATGAGGACTCTGACACAAGTGGGGGAGGCGTGGCAACTGTAACTGAACATCGCACAGTACGCAGAAGGTCCATATCAGACATTTTAGAGTGGGGAAAGGCAGATGGCTTACACGACGTTCCTGAAGCCTGAGGTTCCACTCTGATCGAAGGGGTTTGATCGCGCAGGGATCGTGCATCCCTAAGGCATCTTTGAGCTTTATGCCTGTCCAATCCTTTGGAAAATTCAACAGCTTTCACAAATGCCTCTTCTGCATTCTTGGTATCTTCCATCTTCAAGTGGATCTCTCCCTTCTGTATCCATCCTTGGGAACTTGTTGGTTCGTGTTGTATCGCAGCACCAACGTCCTGCAGAGCAAAGTCTAGCTTCGGGGGTGTTGACATCATGTGAGCCAGAGATCGACTCAAAAGAAGAGTAACATCGGTTGGTGTACATCTCAGGGCCTCATCGTACCTTACGACGGCACCGTTGTAGTCTTCATTTCGTACACGGTCGTCGCCCGAGGCACGAAAGAGATCGCTAGGTGTCGTCTGGGCCGACGATGACGCTGGGGTGAAGGCTGGTCTGTTCCTATTTTTCTTCCAAAACTTTTGCAACATGTTAGGGGGTTTTCGTTTTCTGTCGGCTAGTAACCGATGAGTCGACCGTGAAGGTGTATTGATTCGCGATGCGACAAAAGAGGGATTCGTGGTTGGTTGTGCTTCAATGCAGTTCTCAGACTCCTAGAAGATGTGAATCTCGAGCACTATGAGACAGTGGGAACTAGCAACGAAACTAATTCAGAAGAATGGCGCTTGTGTTTTCCTAATTTGATAAGTTGATATACAGCACAGCCTACTAAAAGGGCCATCAGTATCACCATATTCTCTTTGGAATATGAGGGATGGACTGGCTATGGTTCAATAACCGCTTGTTATTGGATTCGAACGCCACGCTGCGTATTGTATGAGGATCCTGACTTGAGCCTCGTAGTAAATATGCTGTTGTCCGGTGATGTCATTGTCACCTGCACAGCCATTGTCAGCCACAAAAGATTACATATTTATAACCTGCATCATTGTAACTTACAGTCACGTCCAGCTATGTCGGCAATGACCAATCCATCTACGATGCCAGCCTATCCTCCTCGCGCCCAAGAACGAGCTTACGCCAAAGGCAGTGGTGAGCCCGTGTCAGAACAGCCAAAAGGGGAAATGGGCATGAACCCCTTGATGGCGCACAGAGATGACGAGCAGAACAAGCCCATGCGGTTGAGAGGGGGGTGCATTCCTTGTCCAGTGAGTTGTGGATGTTGTTGTGAACAGTTCATGGCCTGACGTTACCATTAAGGGGGGCGGGGTTTGTTGGATCATACCAATTCCCCTGTGTTGTTAAACGTTGCGGAGAACTAAGCCTGATGAGGTGGAAATAACAATGTTAACTCGGTTCATCTCCAGTCCGGTCACCGAGAAGAATAGTAGAAAAACAGGTGGAGCCCTATATTCGGACATTAGGATTGACAACGATGTTTAGTATTTATGACGGACCAGTATCATGCAGTTTTAACTCCAAGTATCTATTCCTCTCTTGCTGAGTTTCTGGCATGAGCCCATGCTCTTAGGTAGGCCATTTGGATGAAAAGACATCTGATATGATCTTGCTTGAAGTCTCGATAGAAACTGGGTTTATGGAATCCACAAGCAAAGCGGAATCAAGTACGATGCGACGTCGAAATCGCCTCAAGGTGGTGAGCAAGTGGCAGTGGCAGAGCATCTCCAAGAAGATTTCCGTTTACGAGGGACCCGGCAGGTGCATCGTCGTTCACTTCGACTCGGAGTCTTCGGACGACGGATGGCCGACTCGGAGCAACCGGCTAATAATATGATTGCCGAGGATGTATCGCGGCCGGACTCCGAGCAACATTATTCGAGTTTTTCGAAGCTGATACGCGACAGGGGAAATTGACTTGTCCAATGTTCCGAAATAAGTATTGGGTCGCGTATCGGATAACTTGAACCCCAGCCAGTCAAGCGCCCGCTTGAACTGAATCAGCAACTCTCGGTTTCTGACTAGGAGTCCATGATATGTGCATGGCACCCAATCTCATGGTTTCCTTGGGTTTCGCAATCTTATGGGCGTTCTTCATCGCGTTCCTGTTCATCTCATCATTTTCCACGAATAAAAGTAATGCATCTTCCAAGCGTGACGCTCTGTTGGGCAGGATGCTTTCTCGAAGTAGCGTGCTCCTCTCACTGTTTGTCCTCCTTTTTACCGAATCTATTCGAGTTCTGTCTGCGGTTGCGACCAAGGGAAACATCTTTGCCTCCATGGCCTTCAAAACCGCGATATCCTTCCTCCGCATGCAGGACGTATCAGGGTTTTACACAACACCCGTGTAATTAATTCAGTACGCCGTTCATCACGTCAATCGTTCCCGGTTTGATTTTGTGAACACGTAGGTTGCAGCCAAAACACCCAGCCGGTCTTGTTCGTTATCTCTTCGACAAGTGCCGACGTGGTTGCGAACCAAATTTATTAGCAAGATAGAGGACTCCTTACTGGCTATTCTTCGAGCAGGCCCAGTACCTAGACATATTGCTTTTGTAATGGATGGTAACCGACGATATGCGCGGAGGAATAACATTGCAATCGAAAAAGGCCATAAGAAAGGCTTTGTTGCATTAAAAAGGGTGAGTGATTACTGCTTACTTCAATTTGAAGTAGCATCGCTCATTCATTTCTTCGTTGTTGACGTCAATAGATATTGGAAATCTGTCTTCGTCTTAATGTCAAATGTGTGACTATATATTGCTTTTCCATCGACAACTTCAACAGGACACGAGAAGAGGTGGATGGGCTGATGGCGTTACTTGGCTACGGTATACTTGAAGTTGCTCAGCCTGGGTGAGTCCGAGTGATCTACGAGCATTGATTTTTTTGAATTGAACCTCGTTTCGCTAGTGACCTTCTTGACAGGTACAATGCCCGACTCAATGTTTTTGGGAGGACAGAGCTCCTTTATGAGTTTACACGTGTGCAGGGAGAAGAAGCGGAAAGACTAACGCGGAATAACAGCAGGTACAAATGACTGTTGTCATCCACGTTGTCCGAGTGCCGTATCCCTGACTTCCAATGTAGGGCCATTCTCAATGTGTGCCTGGCTTACACTTCCCGCGATGAAATAACCACCGCTGTCGAAAATTGCGTACAAGCCGCCATCGATGTAGACCCTGACACGAAACCTGGGTACGGTAGATATTATTATATATATACCTCAGGTAGGATACTGACAATTTGCACTAGCAACATTACCCAACATGACATTGATGCACAGCTCATGACCTCTCGCGCAGGTTGCCCTCCGTTAGACATCCTCTTGCGTACGGGCGGCGACAAGCGGTTGAGCGACTTCCTCCTTTGGCAGGTACGTATATGTGTCCCAATTCTATTTCAAGATTCCGTCCGATCCGTTACCAGTGTTGCGAAAATACCCGAATCCAGTTCAAGCGTACCCTGTGGCCGGAGCTTGAGCTCTGGGATCTCGTGCCAGTTTTTCTTGATTATCAGAGGAAAATGTGGAGTAGATACGTATAATGGCATGAGCCTTGCTTCCTGACGTTCTTTCATTACTTGTGCACTGTTGGAGAGTGGGGAGAATTTGTGCTGGATACTAGTAATGATACAGGACATGAGTCAAGGCTAAGGTTGCCCTTACACCCTTCAAGTTCGTCTATTCAACTATTCACATTCTTGGCATTCAACACACTTATTATTTACCACATGACTTTTTCCAACATGCCCACTAAATCCTCTGGCTACTTTCTCTATCATCTCTTGCATCAAATTAGCACCATTAGTAGTTGCCAAATGTCCAACAGCCGCACCTCCAGATGAAAGAATAGGAGGGTTATGGTCATCTAAGGGCAGATATAAGACAAGTTATGTGCTATGATGGGAGTCGATGGCAATCCCTAGGTGCGAGAAACAAGAATGGAACAACCACTTAAGCATTGGAGGTACAAAGGGCTACCAACTGGTCCAGTTGCCATAAACCATGGGCTTTGCGCATAATACTAAATGGCAAAACTTCCTCGTCCCGCGCATTGCTAGTTGTCGAGAAGGCGACGCACTGCTTCGCCGACCCTCTTGGGGATGATTGCAGAAACTGGCGTTTTAAAGTCCTCTTGTAGCTGCCAAATAGACTTCCCATCCACACGGTCCATGACGACCACGTATAGATCGCCGATGACACGCTCACAGAAATGTAGTCTCGGGGCAAGCTCGACCTTGGCGTGTAGGCGATGTGCCACTTCGTTATAACGCGCGGTAAACTTGACAATAACCTCGTTGGTGTCGCTGAGGGTGGTGGTATGCATGGTGGTAGTCGCGTTCTCTAGGTCCACAAGAGCTGAGGTGGGTTGACCTCAGACCAGCTCTGCCTGTAGGTAAGTTCGGGCAATGCTTGGGAAGCATCGACGGGTGTCGGGTTGGGATATAGACAAGAGAGTCTGGGGAGAGTCCAAGTTTCTGACTCGGCCGTAATAATTTTTGAGATCTGCTCGACAGTGTGTCAAGGCCCCGAAGACACGAGCCAGGCGGATGATGTTGTCGGAAGCATGAAACCCTAAGGAAAAGTCGAGCGTGAGTAACTGGGTCACGTAGATCGGTCCTACGCAAGCGGCGACGAGACGATTTGCAGTGGCACCGACGAAGACGATAGGGAAATTACACTCCCGTAAGCAACAAAGGTAGCCTACGGGATTCAAAGCGACAGATGGGACATCGAACCTTCTTTCGAGAAATTATTTTGCTGTAATCAACGACGGCTTGAAGAAGAGCATCCCCAGACAGGCCCAACGTGTTCTTGAGCTCGAGGACCAAGGATGAGAAATCCGTCGTACCACCAACTACCATTAGGTTTGATTTTATCCGCCCAATCAAGAGCAACGCCCCACTCGCCCTTCTCTCCCATGGCTTCATCGACTAGCTATAGTTAACTAGAGGACTAATACCCCTAGTTCAAGTTAGTATTCAGGTATCGCTTTGTTCCTTGGCACTGGCCTCAAATATATTCGAACTCTATTAAGGAACTCAGTCGAAGTTGAAAACAACAAACATTCTCATACATGAATATGGTACTAGTACACCATCTGCAATGTGAATCAAAGAAATTCAAACTAGATGAACAATAGACAGTCCGATTCACCACATACATCACATGTCGACTCTGTAAGTCTGCCCTACGGTGGTCTTTAGTTCAAAATCCAATCTTCAGCAACTCTTCGCTTGCCATGTTCAGCCTCTCCAGCTTCTTGGTGAATTCTTCTCGACGGTTAGCGACATTGGGGCTTTCCTGGGCCAACTCCTTGCAGATCCTAAGTCCATCGGGGCCGTTGATACCCAGGCCAGTATTTATAATGGACAAAATACTCCGTTCGACGCCGCGCACGAGCTCGTGGTCAATTGCAAGTGGCACGTTATCCGCAAATCGTTTGTATGCGACTAGAAAAAATATGTCATAGCATAAGCCTGGGGATCCGTTGACAAAAGGAAATGACAAACCTTGGAAATACGCGCGGATATCCGCCATGATCCCCAATGCAGGCTCCATAGTATCTGGCGGAAGAAGTTTTGCCAGGTCTTCGGGCTTCACGCCGTGCATCCCGATCTCTACCAGCCCTGCTAGAACCTTTGCAATCCCGGTCGACGACAGAGCTCCAGAAGTATTGGAAGTAGAAGAGCCATATGCTTGAACCGCGGATGTCAATTTGGCATTGCCGTCTCGCTCACGTGCTCCCTTGTAGTAGGCAAGGAACTTGGCCTGGTAGTCTGCAAGATAATGCGTGTTGAGTGAAAATGGCTGGTCTTCGAGGGCGAGTAACCAGGTAACCCGTTCTTCCGCTCTTTCCATACACTCCTTGATGTGGTTGTGAATAAGAACTCTACAGCTATTCATGAGTGAAACTTGCAGACAGAGAGAATGTTTTCAATACTGACCTCACACGCTGTTCTAGTCCTCCTTGGCCAAACGATCCAAAATGGGCGGCCATGAGCTTGTTGAGATGGTCCATCAGGAGTACAAAGACGCTTTTGCAAAGTATCTGTGCAGGACCTTCCCATTGTTTGATGATACACTTGATGAAACTCTCTTGGACTACGAAGGGGTAGCTACCTGGCAGTTCTCGCGTGCGGGCTCTAGCGTCATCAAGTGCAAAAATCAGGACAGAGTGGACGTGACTGGCGAGACAATCCACTTACTCATGAGCACGCTTCAGCACTTCGTCGATATAGATTATCCGTGACTTTCGTCTAATCTTCCTACCCTTTGGTTCGATAAAAGGTTCGACAATGCCGTCCTCGTCATCATCCACGTCACTTACCCCTTCCTCATTCTGCAAAAATTTTGCCCTTCCAAATGTTTTCGACCCCGCAAATCGCTTCTCGAACGGCCGGAATTCTGGCGCCGTTTGCCGTATGGCTAATTTAAATTTCTCCTGTGCCGGGCGGATGGATTGGATGAGCCCATCACTATCAGGCACGCCCTTCGTATGCTGGACTAAGTGGGTAACAAAGCCGTGTAGCAGATTGGCGATTTCATTGCGAGGATCCGTAGAGGGTTTCATGGGAAGTGTAGAGAGCTCAAAGCGGGCACTGAGGATCGATTTCTCAAGTTCTTGTTGGATTTCAGGGAGGCTGCCACATACAATTAGATTGACATCTCTAGATCACGATGATGGCCGTGACACTCCACACGTACCGCTTTGAAATCAGATCGGACAGAATCGAACTTAACCTATCTACCAAATTTCCGGTCCTCAAGTACTTGTGATACATTCCGTCTAGTTCATTCCACGGTTGCTTCGTCAAAAAGAATTGGTCTTCACGTTTCCGCGCCTCCAGCCATGTGATGCCTTGCTTGAGATCGTGTGGTCCAGGCTGCTTGACACAATACCAGTTGTTCTCGAGAGGCTCCTTCTCATTTCGTATAAGCGACAGCCAGGTGTCCTCGTCACCAATGGGGATGCGGTCAGGTTTGGTCAGGACACCTGTGTTGGAGAAAATTCATCATTTCACTCCACCATCGGCTTATCATTTAGCTTACCGATCGTGCGCTTTCCGGCAGGGTCGTATTCTTTTGCAAGCTCCTGTGCGCCTTGGTTCTGGAAGTCCGCTGCAGGCCAAGGCTGTCACTAAGCGGTTAAGATGAGGGCCAACCAATATGCTTACTTTCGCAAGTGACGGTCAGGAGGATTATGCAGCTAGCTTTCTTGATATACGTCGTTGCCAAGCTCTTGATGAGGTCAATGTCGCTCTTGTTACCGTTCGTCCCGACGTTTGCTATTAACCCTGTAGGTAATGAGACCTCGATAAAGTTATGAAAATGACGATGCCATTCTGATTTCTTACCAGGAAGATCGCAAAACGAAAGGTCTGCGACATCTGGACCACGAATATCGAGCGAGACACAATCTTTGGAAAAGCTCAATTCGGTATCGCCGTATTCACAGTCCTCGTTAACAGTAAGAAATTCTTTTGTGGGTTTGTTCGGATTCAATATAGCAAGCTGGGCCCGTCGTATACGGCGTTCGACCTCGGATTTTGCATTTTCGAAGATGGGGTCGCCGAAGGATTCATCGTGGACGTGACCATCTTTAGTGCGGCGGAGCGAGATTGTGCATTTCCAAGGCGAGTCGGAACGTGAGAGGCGGCACTCAGTTGGGCACCTGAAAACATGTTTGAAACGTAATGAAGAGGTATCAACCGTAACAACTCACCGGGTGCATGTCCCACTTGCGCGAGGGAGAGTGATCCCAGAAATCGATTCAATGAGGGATGATTTCCCTGCTGACTGGGAGCCGATGACTGCAATCTGGGGCAGGTCGATGTCGAGTTGCACACTGCGTGGACATGAGATCAGCGATGGCATTGGTCGGTAAACTCGTGCCTACCCCGTGCTATGCAAACGGTTTACAAGGTCTAGCATTCTCCTCCGGCCTTGCGATAATTGCGGATTGGAGAGGCCAACCCCCCTGCCAATGTCAGATGGCCTACTTGAACCATCGTTCTGGTTCGCGAGATTGTCGGTAGACAGAAACAAATGGTCAATCTGGGTATCTGAGGCAAGGGAACTCATCTTGGGTGAGTATTAGTTAGATTGGGACAGGGGCTTCAAAGCGGACTCAGTCGTTATGATAAAGGTTCGCAGGCCCCTAATGTAGCGGATATGGGATAAAACATTTTATGGGTGTCGCGGGTCTTTCATGCATCAAGAAGGTACCTCGGCGTTTGTCCTAGCTCAGAAAGAGTTAGAAAAGACCTTCAATTGAACAAGGTTCCTTCGGATATTAAATCGAATCCATAATATCCGCAAAATGAATATTCCACTTGTCACAGTTCTAATTGGCGCCAGGAGGATCTAAAAAAGAACTCGATCTTTACGAGGGTCGGGTCTCGACTTGGAAATGAGCCAGTTATCTGTGACTTTAAGACAAGTCTCTTCGAACAAGAAGCGCCTGTAGAAGTTGCCGTTGGAAAAAACTCTTCCTTCCGCCAAATTCCGCTGAGTGGGGAACCGTGAAGAAAATTACCTAGGGAACTCTCAGGATGCTCACCGATGGTGACAGCTACTTACCATTTGGCTTTGCCGGCCAATGCCGAAGGAAATTCTTCCAAGCCAAAAGCCATCGCGTAAAGGATATTACGATTTCAAATTGAGGAAAACGCAGAGTCCTTATGAAAAATTCGAGACTGCACGCTGCACCATACGCCAGTACCAGTGACTTAATATGACACACACACCAGCAGGATGTTGATTACGCTGCGAGAGATCGTAGATGATCGGTGAACTAACCTCCTCCGCGAGCTCTGTCATGCTGGCACGATCATGAGGGTAGTAAGCGCTAACAATCGAGGTCCTTTGAGTCCTTCAGCTTGGGGGTGCGATGGAAAACGTTCCAGATCCTGGGAACATTTAGGAAGTCATAAGTCAAGAGTTCGGCAGCACTCCGAACTTAATGCGAGTGGATTAATGGGTCATGTGACATCATACTGTCAGTTGAAATAGCTTGACTCGGAGTTTAAATCTATTACCAAACAGTAGTATAGACGCGTCATGTCACAAGTCACCTGACCTAATTCTCCTCATCGTCAACTGCGATGAGCTCGAGTGCTCGCGTTCCTTTCGTTCCTACGTCGAGGCCTGCATCGCGAGCTGCTCACCTCAAAGACCAACCACAAAATTCTACTAATCAGAAAACTAATCCAGAATTTATTGCTGATGTCGTCAACCCATTGCACACCTCGTCAAATCTCCAGCCTGCTCCTGCTAAATCTCAGCAGAGGTTTCACATCGATGACAACGTCGTATCTCAGCCGAAAACCTCCTCTGCTGACAAGCCCCTCAACATTGGCGGGTTATTGAAGAAGAAGAATACACAAATGGCTCCAGGTCCTCCGCAAAATTCCAGGATGTCCCGCAAGCCTTCCTTTCCCAGCTTAAATCCTATATCTCGGCCCGTTACAGCTGATCCTCACTCTAATCTGCGCTGGAATCAAAACACGAACGACCAAGCTCTTCAAATCGTCTCACCTGTCCCTCGTCACGCTCCTCACCCTTCAACTACCGCGCTTTCACATAACTCTTCTGGCGTATTCTCTTTTGCTCAGGCCCTGTCA